>JAGKTI010007746.1:6082-35836 GCA_018397915.1 Birgus latro | reverse complement strand
AATTTTGTATAAGAATAGGGCATAGGGCTCATTTCAATGGATGAAATCAGTGGAAAAATCTGGGGAAGATTTACATAGTGCAGAGCGGCTGAGCAAACGACATGAGAGGGTAATGGAGGGAAGGTAGGAAGGGGAGTCTAGAATGGGGGAAAATGGCTAAATTGTCAACAATGGATGGGAGTACTGATGACATTAGCAGCTCTGACTATTGTTGGACATTGGCAGTGCTGATAGATGATACAAGTCACCACCTGAATGCCTGGGCAAATTCAAAACAACACAAAATCACAGAAGTGATGCCCCGCGGTATGATCCATTGCTCCTGAGCATCATGGAAGTGATGACCCGCGGTTAAGGGGTTAATTATGTGCTTCCTAATTACAATTTCAAACACTTTACAAGAGAAGATGTCACAGCTATTGGTGAGGAACTTCCAATCTTTGGAACTGGGTGGATATTGGCTTCGTTCCGTGATTTAGGAAATGAAAAATTACGTATGCATAGTCTGAATAGTTTAGCTAGAACAGAGGCAAATTCTGGGGAACATTTTTTTTTCAAAACAATTGGAGGAATTACAGTATATCTGGGCCTGGAGCTCTGTTCTTTGGTCAATTGTCTAGGATGTTTTTTACTTATCTTGTCAGTATTTTAAGTGGAACAATTTCAGGAAAGTCAAGTTCTAGGACTGGTACATTCTCGCTGACTTCCTGTATGTTAGAATTTCTGGCAAATGTACTTGCAAAGATATTTATTTTCCCAGGCAAGTCCATCTGAAGATTTTAGTGGGGGAATGGATGATGACTTGTTAAAGTTATTATTGATAGAACTGAGCGTTGACCAGAATATTCTATTGTCATTAGGGTTGTTAAGTAGTTTGATGCTTGATTTTGAAGAAAGGATTCAGCGAGATTTATTACAGCTTTTGCATGGCTTCTAGCAGTTTTAAATTGATAGAGTGATTTAAATGTTTTTGACTTTAAGTAAGAGCTATATGCTAACGACTTTTGGGCTGTTGCTCTGGCACAATTGATATCAAACCATTTTGGAGAGTTCGATCTTTTAGTGAACTGTTGACTTGGTATGAATAAATCCATACCAGCTAGTATTAAGCCATAAATGTGGGAGTGAGTAGAAATGACAAAATTAGAGAAGAAAGACTGCTATGAGGAGTAGACTGTAGCACTGAGGAGTAGACTGTAGCACCAGTCGACCAGGGCAGTACTCCCGAGGTGGATGGCAGGCTGGTGATAGGGAGAGCTGGAACTCCCATTTCACCAGCCCTCAGGACTCGATCCTGACCATCTTCCTTTGCTGGACATTTTCAGTGCCTCATTTACACAGAGAGTAGGCCAGCATACTCTCTTAATATCGTTATCTTCAACTGTCTGCACCTGTCTACACCACACTACATGCACATAAGATACAACACCTTCTTTTCACAGTATCTTAGCAATGGCCGCTGCAATAATAATGTCAAAAGAGGTGGTACCTCGGATTGCCACCACCGGCAGGGTAGGGCTGGCAGCACAGGGCCCTCTCGGTCGTCATCATGCGACTGTGCTGGCAGCAACCGTTCCAATTTCCAATCTTGGTCGTCGGCAGAAAAGTGAAGATGCAGCCTTATTCTTTACAAATATCCTTGGCCTTTGGACCAACCTAATTTCAGTTTATTTCTTCCTACACTCCATATCCCTTCTGGCCCTATTCCCCACAGAACCACAAATCTTACCCCATTCTGAAATATCCCAATTTTGTTTTCCCAGTTACCATCTTCTCACAAACTTCCGTAACAAGGGCAGCACCTGCTGTTATATTAAATCTCAATATGCAGTAGATACTATCTTAAACTTCACTTCATCCAATTTTGATTACTCATTGTGCAAACTAAATTATCTAAATATTACGAAATATATCTGTGTAGTCTATCACTCCCCCAATGCCTCCACAGAACCCAGTGTATTTGACTCAATATCCACGCAGTTGAGTAACCTCACCTTGCGCTTAGTACAGAAATTACCATTTTAGGTGATTTTAACTCGCAGAGTCCCATCGACGTACAGTGTACGTTGCAACTTTTTTTTTCCGCGGACAGACCCAACGACGTACACCGTACGTCACGCAATTGCAAGGCCCATTGTGTGCACATTTTTCAACATTCGCCGGTGATTTTTGGTAGACATATGTGGGAGACCTTCCTCTACCTGCTGTCAAGCGGGGATACTGCCTGGCCCCTCCTAACCCCCCTTCCCCCCCTCCCCCCCACACTGGGCAATTCACCTGTCAGCAGTAAGCTGGCCAGTAAAGGTATGTTGCCCCACAGTCTCTCTAATGACGAAATTCACGGTGAAAGTGATTCCTGTGATGGAGGACAAAGAAACAAAGAAGCTAGAGAAAGAAACAAACAGAAGTGATGAGGTGGTAATGTTGTAAAGGAAAGTGCCATATACTGGGGTTTTGGGTAAGTGAACAATGCTTATAAACGCATATATTATTGTGTGAAAACCATTATAGACTTTTACTACACATAAATTCGAACCAAATAAATGAAATAAATACGTAATTTAAAGTGGCTTTAATTAGTCAACCCTTCCATAGTTCGTGTTCTTAGCCAGGTACCCTGAAAAAGAAGGAAAACGTAAGGTTGAGTGACACCTGTATCAACATTTTTTTTACCTCAGGATCGCGATTTCACTATGAATTTTCGATGTTTCTTACCAAAAGCGAAGGTTTCAGCCAAAAAACAAAAAGTCGAAAATCGGTCGGGATCTGGGGGTAGTAGGATGGGTAAAAAATCGGCCGGGACTCGGCGGGTTAACGTACATAATGTTGAATGGTTATTGCATTCTGCCAGGACTGACGATGCTGGTCTAGAGTGCGAGCTGTTTGCAGAATCATTTAATCTCACACAGGTGGTAAGCAACCAGCCAGAATACCAGATAATCCTGACCATAATGCCCATCTCTTGGATCTATTCCTGACAAACAATCCAGATCAATACAGGATAGAGGTATTGGAACCACTTGGGTCCTCAGACCGCAATCTCATCAAAGCCTCATTAGTTAGCCCCCCAAAACCTCCCCATTCTGAACCTGTCAGGGTGACCCAATGGCACTTTGATAGGGCAAACTGGGATGGATTTAGAAATTATCTTGCTGACATTCCGTGATAATCCTTCTTCTCTAGTGATGCCAATTCTACCTATTCCCATATTAGTTATTTTATACTAGCTGGTATGGATTTGTTCATACCAAGTCAACAGTTCACTAAAACATCGAACTCTCCAAAATGGTTTGATAGCAGCTGTGTAAGAGCAACTGCCCAAAAGTCATTAGCATACAACACTTACTTAAAATCAAAAACATCTGAATCACTCTGTCAATTTAAAATTGCTAGAAACCATGCAAAAGCTGTAATAAATCTCGCTAAATCAAACTTTCTTCATAATCAAGCATCAAAGCTACTTAACCCTAATGACAATAGAATATTTTGGTCAACTCTTGATTCTTTCAATAATAACTTTAACAAGTCATCATCCATTCCCCCACTAAAATCTTAAGATGGCAATATTACAAATGACCCACATAGGAAAGCAAATATCTTTGCCAGCACATCTGCCAGAAATTCTACCTAAGAGGAAGTCAGCCAGAACGTCCAAGTATTAGAACTTGACTCTCCCGAAATTGTCCCACTTAAATACAGACAAAATATGTTAAATCCATCCTAGACAATTTACATACCAATAAAGCTCCAGGCCATGATGGAATTCCTCCAATTGTTTTGAAAAAGTGTTCCCCAGAACTTGCACCTGTTCTTGCTAAACTATTCAGACTATGCATACGTACTTCTTCGTTCCCTAATTCATGGAAAGAAACCAATATCCACCCAATTCCAAAGAAAGGAAGTTCCTCTGACACCTCTGATTACAGACCACTAGCTGTCACATCTTCTCTTGGTAAAGTATTCGAAATTTTCATCAATAAGCACATAGTTAAACACCTCGAGTCCAACAACTTAATTAGTGATAAACAATATGGTTTTCGCCACGAAAGATCCACCATTGACATATTTAATATCCTGGCTCATAACATTCATCACTCAATCGACCTATATGGATCAACTCACGCAGCAGCCCTTGAAATTTCCAAGGTTTTCGACAGAGTGTGGCATCATTCCCTGCTGTCCAAACTCCCTTGCTATGGAATAACGTCTTTTGTTCCTCTGCTTGCCTCATATCTCAGCGACAGAAAAATAAGAGTAAAAGTAGATGATGTATATTCCAATTTCCACTCAATTAACGCCAGCGTGCCATAGGGGTCAGTTCTGGCACCAACCCTATTCCTGGTTCATATTAATGATCTCTTATCTGTTACCCACAATCCCATACATTCACATGCAGACGACTCAACACTTCACAGTTCATTCACACTCAGACACCCATTTACACAGAGTGATCTCTCTAATTCTCAACTCAGCACAGCCATCTCCATAAATCAAGACTTATCTATGATCAGTGAATGGAGACAAAACAACATTGACTCATTTAATGCTAGTAAAACCGAATATATATAATTTACTAATAGACAGATATTGCCTGATTCATATATTACCTTCAATGCTACTAATATTCCCCTCTCCAAAAGTATTGAAATTCTCGTCGTCTCACTTAACAGTGCCCTCAGCTGGACCTCTCGTGTCAGATCACTTGCTAAAACCGCCTCAAAGAAACTTGGAAATATTATACAGAGTCCGTAACGTCTTCACCGATGAGCAGATAGCTATAATTTACAAAAGTCATGTGCACTTTCAGCTTGAGTATTGCTCACCCTTGTGGAATGGATGTGGAGATGTTGCATTAAAACAACTAGACAAAATTCAGAAGAAAGCTGTTGGAATTATTAATAACCCTGCTATTACAAATAATTTACTTCCCCTAAGAGTAAGAAGGAATGTTGCCTCCCTTTGCATTAGTTTACAGATATTTTTATGGCAAATGCTCAGACGAAGTTGCGTCCATTGTGCCACCTCTCCATGTCTTCCCTTGTGCTACACAGGCATCTGGCAGCACTCATGACTGGAATGTCACACTGCCATATTGCAGAACCTCCTGCTATCAAAATTCTTTTATTCCCCGAACTGAATCCCTTTGGAACTCGCTTCCTAAGAGTTGCTTCCCTCCAAACTTTAATCTACAGCTGTTCCTTGGAATGATTATTGCTTCCATGGCTGGGAGCCATCTGAGTGCGCCTTGTGCATTACGGAGGTTATTCTCTTGGGCATGGAAGCATACATTCCTTTCTCATATCCTCTGACTAATACAAGAGAGCCTTGGTTTAATCACGCTTGTTCTAATGCTGTCCGCAACAACGAGAGGGCCTATAAAAGGTACCGGAGCCAACCCACCCCTGAATCACATCTTTGAAATATTTCTGCCCGGAATCATGCTAAGTCTGTTCTTTGCTCTGCTAAAAAAAATTTCATCCGTGTTAAATGTTGTCAACTCTCCAACTCGAATTCTTCTCGCTCCTTCTGGCACCTTGCCAAAAACCTTTCTAACAACTTTACCTCATCATCCTTCCCTCCTCTTTTCTACTCTGATGGCTCTGTAGCTATTTCTTCTACTGATAAAACAGATCTCTTCACGCAGACTTTCTCCTCCAATTCCACCTGAGACGATTCTGGTGCTGTTCCTCCATCACTTCCCCCTTCTGACTTCCTCATGACTGACATTAAAATTTTTTCAGCTGATGTATTTTCTGCCATCACTGGCCTCAACACTAACAAGGCATATGGGCCAGATGGAGTCCCTCCTGTTGTCCTCAAAAACTGTGCTTCTGTGCTTAAACCCTGCCTAGGTAAACTCTTTTGCCTTTGTCTATCAACTTGTACCTTTCCTTCTTGCTGGAAGGTTGCTCTCATTCAGCCAGTCCCAAAGAAGGGTGACCATTCTCAACCCTCCAACTACCGTCCAGTTGCTTTAACATCCTGTGTCTCAAAAGGTTTTGAGTCAATTCTTAACAGAAAAATCTTAAACCATCGTTCCTGTCACAACTTTCTTTCTGATCGACAGCATGGGTTCCGTCAGGGACGCTCCACTGGCGATCTTCTCACGTACCTTTCAGACTCCTGGTCATCCTCCTTTCGGGACTTTGGCGAAAGCTTTGCCATTGCACTAGTCATCTCAAAGGCTTTCGATCGAGTCTGCCATAAATCTTTAATTTCCAAACTGCCCTCCTACGGTTTCTATCCTTCTATCTATGCCTTCATCTCTAGCTTCCTTTCTGGTCGTTCTATAGCCACTGTTGTAGACGGCCATCGTTCTTCTCCTAGACCTATCAACAGTGGTGTTCCTCAGGGCTCTGTCCTATCACCAACTCTCTTCCTTTTATTCATCAATGACCTAAGCTGTACATCTAACCCTAACCACTCATATGCTGATGATTCCACCCTTCACCTTTCCATTCGCTTTCTGCAACGTCCATCTCAGCAGTCACTTCAACAAACAAGGGATGAGGCTATGGCACACCTAATGTCTGATTGGCTCGTATCTCTGATTGGGGTAAAAGTAATCGTGTTATTTTTAATGCATCGAAGACTCAGGATTACCCACTAATGTTTAATAATGTCCATCTCAGTCCTGCATCATCCTTGAACATGCTTGGTGTTTCATTCTCTCGGGATTTATCTTGGAAAGAACATATTACAGCTCTTGTGAAATCTGCTTCCAAGAGATTAGGTGTGCTAAGCCGACTCCGAATTTTCTTTACCCCTGCACAGTTGTTGACCTTGTACACGGGTTTTATTCGCCCGTGTATGGAGTACAACTCTCATGTGTGGGGAGGCTCCCCACATGCAGCTCTTCTCAATAGGGTGGAGTCAAAGGCTTTTCGTCTCATCAGCTCTCCTCCTCTTACCAATTCCCTTCAACCTTGTCTCTGCGCCGCACTGTTGCATCTTTGTCTATTTTCTGTCGCTACTTCAACGGTCACTGTTCCTCTGAACTCTCTGCTTGCATCCCTCCACCTCTACGTCGGGCACATAATACCCATCTGCCAACAAACACTTATCCTTTTCTGTCCAACTCTCTAATGCAAGAGTTAACCGTTACTCCCAGTCCTTCATTTATGCAACTGGTCAACTTTGGAACTGTCTTCATTTGTCTGTATTCCCGACTTCCTATGGTCTCCAGTCTTTCAAACGCAGTGTGTCCAGGCATCTGGAAATTAATAGATCTTGAATTTGGCTCTCTTTTGTATTGTTTTTGTTTTTTCTTGGAAGGAACAATATGCGGGCCCATGGCCTTTGGTTCCTTCTTCCTTGCATAAAAAAAAATAAACTGTTGCAGATATTTCATGAATGGAGGACACCAGTAACCTGGTGTATGGATTTTTTTTTTCTAATTCATTTGTTTTCCCTTCCTCTGTTCTGTTATTTCAAGAAAAAAAAAAGATAATTTCTAAATTTTTCCCAGTTTGCTCTAACAAAGTGCCATCGGGTTACCCTGACAGGCTCAGAACGGGGAGGTTTGGGGGCCTAACTAATGAGGCTTTGATGAGATTGTGGTCAGAGTATCCAAGTGGTGACAGTACTTCTATCCTGTATTGATCTGGATAATTTATCAAGAATAGATCCAAGAGATGGGCATTATGATCAGGATTATCTAGTATTCTGGATGGTTGCTTTACCAACTGCGTGAGATTAAAGAATTCTGCAAACAGCTCGCACTCTAGACCAGCATCGTCAGTCCCAGCAGAATGCAATAACCATTCAACATTACGGACGTTAAATTCACCCAAAACGGTAATTTCGGTGCTAAGGGCAAGGAAAAGGTTACTCTATTGTGTGGATATGGAGTCAAATACACTGGGTTCTGAAGAAGCACTGGGGGAGCGATAGACTACACAGATATGCATCAAGGATGTTTTCTCTTTATAAGTAGAAACTTTTGTACACCTACCTAATAAACACACCGAAATAGCCGTGGAAAAAGGCAAAGCCATGAATATGCGGAGAAATGAGAAATATAGGTATATCAGGCTTAAGCAGTACTGTTGAGAAGAGTAGGATAAGATAAAGAGTAGGGTAGGTACTGTAGAGCATGGTAGCATACAGTAGGATAGGTAGGGTAGGGTTGCATAGAGTAGGATAGGGTAGGGCATGTCAGGGGGGAAAAATGTAATTCAAGAGGATCATGTGATATTGTATAACTGGAGTATACAATGTATAGCTATGTGTGCTACGAATGACTATCGAGTCATTTATTACGAGAGAATAGACTCGTGAAATCAAGTAGTGATTTCACTTTTATGCTGGCTTATTTCGCCAATTCTCTAGAGTCGAGAATTTATAGACTTTCTCAACGGTACACAGCAGAGACTAGACGCTCAAGTAGGCTGTAATATTGTACCGTTGGCCTCTGAGAAAGTTAGTTTCTCCCCTTAACATTCAAAAAATAATAATAATAATAATAATAATCAGGATCTTGGCTGAGCCAAACTCCTAGCTAGCACAACGGATTTAAGGATTAATGCCAAAAGCTGGCCTAAGTACCAGTCGTGATTAATATAAAGAGTTGTGCTGACGTGGAGTTGCAAAACTGTACTAAATATGTGGGAAAATTAAACACGACTGTTACATTTAACAAAGCTCAAGAAAACGACCTGTAAATTTATTGAATACAAGAAAATAAATTTACCTTACATGACTCCAATTCAAATAAAAAAAGGGAAATGCACTCACTCACGCAGACAAACAGCTAAATAACCCCAAAACTTAAGCCTAGGAAAACAAAAGAAAATACTGATCAGTATAGGTGAGACCGTGCTGCTGTCGATCACCAAGTTGGTCGGGGAGCTTCGGGGATTCACGCCAATACGAGCCGAGACCTGAAATCGCTAAGAAAAGTGATCGCTCGAGCCTTCGTACGGCACAACCAGACACTCCGTGACTAAGAAGCAGACTAACTCTGGTTTTGAGTGCCCGATGTGAGGAATGTGAGAAAGGGGCGTGGCCCGGGCAACGGCCGGGAGGCGGAGGCGATAATTCGATAATTCAGAAATTATCGCTCAGAGGAATGCACCGTCTGCACATAAAAACAATCGCTCACGAAAGAATGACGAAAGTTTTGACAACTCGATGCGAATATAAGTACGCGAGCGGACGGTTGAGAGAATGAGCGAAATCTCGTACATTTAATAATAATTCGTTCCTCCCGCAAAATCACTCGATGTCACAATTTACGATACATAATTTTACGATGTAGAAAATTCGTGACAGGGCAGAACAGGTAAGGAATGGTCAAGTAACGAAAAGACAGGGTGGGGGTAGGGTAAAGTACATTACGGTAGAACAGAAGATGGGTTAAGTAAGATTACCTTAGCTGACTTTGGCTGTACACTTCAAAATGCTCACAAAAATCTAATATCCTCAACACGAGTCATTAGACATAAAAAAAAAATTACAAAGGTCACTAGCATTTTGGCGATTATGAAATACACCTCTGATAAATATGTTCCTTACGAAGAAGAGTGGCTTAGCTGACTATGGCCATACACTTCAAAATGCCCGTAAAAATGTAATATCCACAACACGAGTATAATGGCTTAAGGAAGTCAGTAGACGTAAACAAAAATCACATTGGTCACTAGCACTGTGGCAATTATGAAATGCACCTCTGATTGATCTGTTCCTTATAAAGAACAGTGTGTGGTGGTTTTATTTTTTCATACTATAATGTACAGATGCCACTTGGGACAACGAGGGAAAAACGTACGCTTGTGTGCAATGCAGTTTTTATATTTAAATAGGATAAGGAAGAGGCACAGACACTAAGATTTTTACAAATATTTTTCTTGTTACCTCTGGAGCAGTTATATGAGTGGCGTGAGTGAGTGGGTGTATCCCTGGAATGGTCGTCAGTCCACTCTTGCTGTTCTGAGCCCCCAACTGTGCCCCCCTCAGGTGTCTCGCTCACTGGCATAGACTTGGATCGGCTTCCATTCTCCCCTGTGCTCCGGGTCCTGCTGCTGACGTATGCAGTCTCTGAAACAATGAGATTTGATCATAGTTATTCCACATTCACTTGACCCAACTGTTAGCCCTTTTTCAACCTACTTCATTTAGCTCAGAGGCAGAAAAACACAATGTTAAAGGTTTCCATCTTTTCCAAAGCGCTTCTTAGTGACTAAAACCTTTTTCTATTCTTAATCGATTTCTTTTTACTTATTATTCAAAACGAAGAGGTGATAATTTTAGGGAAGTATATAGTAAAATAAGTACAACAAATAGCACTGTTCTCAGAGGGAACAATCATATGGAAAAATGAATGCTATCTCTAGTAATCTCATTAATGCGGTACGTAATACCTATGATAATACTGACAGAATGTGTGGATGAGAGGTATGGAGGATACTTCATGCTGTGTGATATCGCGTCCTATTTTCAAGCCCATCTCTAAAAGTCTGCACAATCACGCAATAGACAAATCAGCACCACCATAAGCAACAGGATATATATGTAAGACAACTAAGAACTTGTGCGTTGGCATATGCTATACACAAGTAGTCCACATATCACTGTGACCATAAAAAAAAAGAAAAGGCAGCTTGTGTGCAGAATTAATGAATGCTTAAATCAAATAACAATGAAAGTATTAGCATGTACAAACACACCAAGTGCCGTGAAGAGACCGGTTTTATTCAACATTTCAGCAAGCAGGTTTCTTTCGGAATGAACTCAAGAAGACTGCTTGGCGAAACCTTAATAAAACGGGCCCCTTCACTGCACTTGATGTTTTACGGCATACTAGCATAGCCAATGCTGGGAATACAAAGTCTTAAACATAATTTCTATTATAAATTGTATTTATATGCGGAAAGGGGACGGCGACGACCATCCACTTACTAGATACAGGGCAGCCATCGGGTTACTCTACACTGAGTGACAGGTCAAATACACTTACGAAACTGGATGGTGACGATATAACCAAAGGTGCCTGGTGGTCTTGTGGGTAAAAGTGCTCCAGCAATAATGGTTTTAATTCAAGGGATAGTTGGAGTATTTCACATTTTGCTACTACGGGAAGACAGAAACTGGTTCCTTAGCCTTAAATGTCGGAACTAAGCAGCCTAGTCTGTGGCTTCTATGCTCCTGATGGGACAAAAGTGGATCAGCCATCACGATTCGGGGCTTGGAGCACTGCCGGTTGATGGGCGGCAAACATCTTCCTGCCACCCTTTGAACTCGCGACCATTTTCTATGACACCCCTAGGGTAGGTAGGTCCCCCAGGTACCCCACTGATGTGCGGCTCAATCTGTACACGGTACTGATGGAGTGAAGAGCCATGTTTTCATCATCGCCATCGTCAGATTCTGTCCCACTGTGCGCAGGGCCAATTGCATCATCGAACCCCGCGAAAGTTCTGCCCTTAGTGCCGGGAAAAGGGCTCAGTGACAGTGCCATCAGTCATGCCTTGGACGACACCATGTCCTCACGGACACTTAGTGAGAGTACTTCTTTCGAGGAGAGAAGTAGTTACCATGTAGAGGGTGAACTCTCTCGCCCTCTAAACCCTTCCTGCTCTCAGACGCCTGAAAAGGCTCTAAAACTCCTGCAGGAAGAGGGCAGCGCCTTCGACAGTGACGAGTTCACTGAAGAAGAGGACGTAGATGACCCAGCACACCAGGCAAGTGAGCGTGGAGTTGATGGTCACCTGGGAAATAAACGCCAACGAGCCATCTCACCATCATTCTCACCTACTCGCTGTCGTCTCGCCCTTGAACGTCAACCTTCACCTCAGTCCAGCACTTCAAGGGCAAAATCACCACAACCGGGCCCTTCAGGAGTGGAATTTTCCACAATGGCCCCACGTGGTGTTGTTCAGCAGGAAGCGTCTCCCGAGGGAAGGCCTGCGTCAAGTGAGTCATCACCCCCTTACTTCCACACCTCTCTCTCTCCTTTCCTCTCACCCCCCCTACCCATGGGTGTGCACACACACAGAAAAAACGTGGTGCACATGGCATATGGCCCGTTTTACCAGGTGTTGGTAGAGTGGATACGTTTGTCTAGGAGGAAGGAGCAGGATTTTTGCCCTCTGTGCTGGTGTTTGATGAGAAAGGAGCAGGTGTACAGGAAGATGAGCAACCCCCAAGGCTCTGGACTATTAACAACATTTTCAGGGCAATATTCACGACTATGATCATACAATACCCGGTGGACTATATTAATTTCCACCAGGATATGAGTGTGTGGGGGCTGGACGTGGCTGCCAGAGAAAGCACGCACGAGGGACTGGCAACCCGTGGAGGTGGGGAAGTTGTTTGTGTGGCCAGCCCTTATCATACTGATGGCGCATGTAAGAAAACACGTGTTCCATGTCTGTTGGTCGGTAGATGAACTCGTGGGCACACCTGTCTTCGTAAAGTGTATGGCCCATGACAGGGTACATGGCCATCCTAAGGTTCTTCCATTCAATAGAAATTTTGGGTCTGCACCGAACGAGAGGTTATGGAAAATTAGACCTTTTCTAACAATGCTCAAGGAGTCATTTTCCAAGGTTTTTCGTCCGTTTCAGAAAGTGATAACTGGCAAGTCACTGGTGTTATTCCGGGACACGTCGGCATTTATTCAGTATGTGCCATCCAAGCATCACTGCTTTGGGCTGAAATTCTTTGTCCTTGCAACTGGAAAACTGGATATGTGCTCGATGTGATAGTTTATTCGCCTACAGATGTGGATATACCTAGTGACGATCCTCACGGTTTCTTGGTATCAGTCATGAATGTGCTGATGGAAAGCTATTTCAACAAGCACCACATTCTGTACACCGATAATTATTACACAGCCCCGGCATTGACCAAGTATTTGCTTGAACACGTTACTGGGTCCTGTGAACTGTTTGGGCAATAGAAAGAATTTCCCCTGTATTCCCGGAAAATACTGAGAAAGGAGCCCTTCATACCAAGAAATGTGAGAACAAGTTAGCCCGTCTCTGGCATAACAATAGACGGGTTAACAAGTTGTCAACAGTACATAAGGGCGTGTTTGAGGAAACGGGAAAAACAGACTACAGTACCGGGGAACCTGTGTTGAAGCCAGATGCTGTTAACGATTATAATATCAACATGCGGCTTGTTGATAAATCGGACATGCAAACTGGTGAGGTTGACTGCCTATGTTAGTCCTGCAGGTGGTACACAAGGTGTTTTTACACCTTCTTGATATCGCCGTCCTGAACAGTTTCATACTGTTCAAGGAGCTTGCCAGGAAACCTCTTTCTCTATGAGAGTTTGAGAGAGAGCTTGCATGCAAACTCCTTAAAGATTACTCAACTGCACAGGTGCCAGGTGCTAGGCGGGGGATGCCAACAGTGCCTACAGTGGACAAGCTAAACTGTACAGACTACTTCCGGCGGCACAGGCTGGTAGAGAAAGGCCATACCACAGCAGGTCGTCAGGCATACAGGTGGTGCCACGTCTGTAACACCACCAATTTTTTTTTTTTTATGTGTCCGACTCTGGGCATAGGCTTCACAGCCTGCTTCCAAGGCCCAGTAGTCCTCCTACATACCATACACCTCTACATGTCACCACTTCATCGCTAACACCCACCATCCATACTGAGTACATGCTTGGGCTGTCTCATACAGGACTGGTGTATTAGTATTAGCGGGGGTATTTTTACAACATGTCGGCGGGTCTTCTGGTAAATCAGTAAAGTCTGTTTTATTAAATTCAAGTCCTTAAACTGTTCCCTGCCCCAGCAGGGATTTGAACCTGGGTCCGGTAGGACTGCAGGCCACCTCTGTACCAACTGAGCTCCCACCTCCCCAGCACAAAAAGAGACAGCCTACCAATGTGCAGAGTGCAAGGTCCTTCTATGCCCTAAATGTTTTTGCAAGTATCACTCCGAGCATTATTACTGAGCAGGTGTGTGGGAAAATGTAAATAGTATACAGGTATGCACAAGTGTGTGTGTGTGTTTTTATACATAAGTGAAATGTTAGATATCATAAGTGATGTCTAGTAAGTGCTGTGATAGAAGTGTTTTATAATAATTTCTGAAAGTGCAATGCAATTAGTGTTACTGTTTATTGGTTACTGGTGAAAAAAATATTGGAAATTCCTTGAGTTAGCCTACCTGTTAAATGAAAGAAAAGCACTTGTGAGTGGGCCAGAAAGAAAATTACTTGGTTGGTTATAACTAACTTTTTCCCTCTCGATATTCAGGAAATAGTGCTGAATATGTGAGCATGAGCATAATTGAAGTGAAGTACAAATAATGTAAGTGATGTATAACATTTGTAAGATTTTCATGATGCCCCAGATTAGTACAAATCAGTCTGAATTATAGTGCAAGTAATTACCCAATACTCAACCATACCCCATGAAACAGCCACAGCATTTACTGGTCAAAGTGCAATTATCCGTAATCGTGATGTCAAGTGGAATTATAAGTGTCATAGTAATGGAAAATTATTATAACTGATGCAAGAAGTGAGTACAGAAAATGGAAAAGCTATTCTTTTCCCACACACCTACGGGGCATAGTGGCACTATGAAAAGGGCGGAAAACCCTTTGGGGAGCCACATAGACGGGGTGATGACTCATCCTTATGACGGTGAGTAAGGAAAAGTCGAGCAGTGAGTGGAATTTTCCACATTCCTTCCAAGGAGTCCCGGGCAGTTATAATCACCACTCCGATAGGTGCTGCCAACCCTAGCCAGCGAGTCCAAGTGACAGGCCACTGTTAGTAGCACGCGCTCAGAACCAGCCCGCCTAAGCGTGTAAAACCAGCCGTCTTCAACTTATGCTTACTCATCGACAGGACCACCTGGAGACCTCGGAATGCTTCCATTTGAAAGAGGAAGAGTTGATGTCTTATGTATATTTATTTTTTTTTCTCTAGCTATTATAGTTTGGCAGATATTAGGGTTTGAAGTAGGTATTTTTTCCAAAATCTTGGAAATACCCCGCATGGAGTGGGCGATGGCAGGAAACTCCCGGCGGATTAGGGTTTTATTAAGTGCTCACCCATCCTCTCTCCTTTTCACTGTCACTCTCTCCAGTCTCTTGACTCTCACTCTGCCCCAAGCCATGTAAACTTTTCTCTCTAATTTTTAATCTTCTTCCATTTTCTAACCTCTAATCTAGGCTCATCTATGCATTGCTTTGCTGTTCTTACTGTTTCACATCTTCATAATCATCTCTCTCTCTCTCTCTCTCTCTCTCTCTCTCTCTCTCTCTCTCTCTCTCTCTCTCTCTCTCTCTCCTATTGGCATGTTCTTTCTTCTTCACTTCCTATCTCTCGTTCTAGTTCTTATTTATATCATTAATGATGATAATTTGCATTTCATTTCATTTTTGCAATTTTCAGATGGCTTTATTCAACACAGGAGAGGATTCTTTTACTAGACGGTTTAGATATAACAACATGGCGTTAATTAATCCCCCTAATACCAAAATAATCTGAGCTGAATAAAATCGTTCGGTACCATCATTATCATCATCTTCATTTTCATCATAATCAAAAACATAATCATCATAACCATCATCTTCATTACTACCATCATCATCATGACCTACTTTCCCACAAAAGATCGGGTGAGATGGGAACCCAGAAACAAGGAACGACAACATATGAAAGCAGAAGAGCTACCTGCAACATGCCCTAAGAAATGGGTCGCACAATAATATACTCACACATCATCCAAGCGTCCAGTGCCCTGGCTCCACCTGACAAGCATAACCATTTTTTGCATTTTTTATTATTATTATATTTTGTGCTTTACATACCTTCCAGGCAGAGTGTTTCTCTGTACATTATAATATATTCATCCAACCAAATCGATCCTTGTCCCCTGCCGCCATCACACCACTTCCTCATTTACCTTATCCAGCAACCTTCTTTTGGCTTACCAAGCCTTCTCCCATCTTCAGGCTCACTCATATATTCCCTCTTGACTAAGAGTCTGCATCCTTTCCTTCCAGACGATCATACCATCACAGCACACTCTCTTCATCCATGTCATCAAATGACTTCCTTCCTCCACATTCATTTCATATCACATTTTTTCTTATCCTATCCAGTCCTCACTTCTCAATTTACTTTCCTTATCAATTCCACTCTCACTCATCTTACTACTGACCCATTAAAATGATGGAGACGAACCACTCACCAGTCTCCTTATGGTGTGAGTGTCCTCCCTGGCGTGTGGCGTGACTATAGGTGGGTGCCTGTTGTTGCTGTTGTTTGTGTTGCTGTTGTTGTTGTTGCTGGGAGCGTCGGTCACTAGATGTAGGGTGGGGATGATCCAAGCAGTCGCGGGGGGTCATGGAGTGGAGGGACAGACCGTATTCTAGAGTGTCTTCAGAGCTGCCCACNGGGACAGACAGGATTCTAGAGTGTCTTCAGAGCGGCCCACAATACAACCAGGGGGGGGAGAGAGGGAGAAGAGGGGGGGGGAGGGGGGAGGGCGGAACGAGGAAGAGAGAGAGAGAGAGAGAGAGAGAGAGAGAATGCATGCAAAAAGTGGATGTAGAGGTATGAGAAAGGGAAAGAAGGGTGGCAAGCATGTGGGAAAGGGAAGGAGGAAAATTAGATAACGATAGGTCAATGAAAAATAATGGAGAAATGGAACTGAGTGTGAGAAAAAGGACAGGCGAGTGAAGGACAGGTAAAAAGAGAGTGAAATGTCAGGGGAAAAAGTGAAAGAGAATAGAGAGAAAAACAAGAGAGTGCATAACTTGTACGAAAGACAGAAGAAATCTTAGAAGAGGTGAGATGAGAGAATAAGAGTGACAGGGATAAAAAGACTGAGAGCCTGTATGTGAAGTTGGGGAGAGACAGATAGGAACACACACACTTGAGGAGTGAGACATACACAGAATGAGAGAAAGTGAGAAATGAAGTTGAAAGGATGAATGGACTGAAAAAATTTTAGAGACAAATTAACCATGGATGGGAGGACAGATGCATACACAAAATTATGCCAGTGAACAACGCCAAAGAGACAGGCACAACAATTCCACTGACCCTATTATCCTTGACATCTTTTCCAATTTCGTAAGGTTAATACAAGACGGTTTTAGTTATCATATATAAGACATCTGCAGGCAATAAAGGGTGACCCTTCGAAATAATGATATCTTGCTCATTTTTTTATGCTACAACCGAGTTATATTGTTCACCTACAAGAGTGACATCTCAAACTGGAAAAGATATGAATCTTCAGTTAACCTCCTCTTTACGTGTGGTTTTCCCTAAACTGCAAAAATATGTTTCCACTGCAGAGAGGGAATAATGAGTTATTGTCCAGCCGTCAGTGTTGGATACACACCGAGTCCTCATTTCAGCCACTTTTTTTTTTTTTTTAAGGTTTTTCACTATTAATTTCACAGTAAATTATTAATAAGTGCCATTTACAAAATTTGCCAAATTTCTTGAATTTAAAGTTGCCAGAGAATGAACAGGTGTGATATTTTTAAGCACGTTTTTAAATTGAGAATGGAACTGCTTGTGTAGTATTTTCCTTTATATGGAACCTATACCTCGAAACAGTACGATGATATTAACTTTGTTATTCACAAGTCGTTCAATAAACAAAATTATACAGTAAGGCATTTCTTGAATTTTGCTTCTATCTTTTAATTAGCTTCACACACACACACAAAAAAAAAAAAGACAAAAAAATCCCTTTTTTTCTGCTGTTCTGGCTATCACGATGATAGAGCTCAGGTCAGAGGAAGCCATGTGCCACTGTGGTAAAGCTCAACTCCCAGAGGTGACTGGATGGTTTTACATCATGTAAAATGCCAATAGGGGCACTGAGGGTCTCCCAAGGCTTAGATGATCTGGACTAAAGTACCCCAGCCTTATGTTCTTAAGCTGCAGTGAGCACTATAATATGGGATTGGTTGTTATCAGTTACGAGAACATTCTTCGGAAGGGGATAACATTCTGGTGGTGAGAAATCACTGCCAAGGTAAGTATAATCGTATGACAGTAGTAAAAAAAAAAAAAAATCTGCCATTGCCAGGAGGTTGGTGAGGCTGCAAGTAACCACCAGATGGCATGTGATCAATGCAAATGTCTAGGAGTAACAAAAGTGAAATTGTTAACCCTCTGATAGACGTGTCGTCTCTCATAATATATTCGAGCTACAGACAAACAGTTTTATTCAGATAAACGCGGCGTACTGCAGTCTGAGAGTGGCATTACTATAAGCATCGATCTTTTCATGGTCGTAACTATAATATTACAGCAAATCCTGACTGCTTTAATTCAAATAAGTGAGTCATAAGAGTCTGGGTTTTAAGATTTTTGTCATCTAAAGCCTATGCAAATCCTGACTGCTTTAATTCAAATAAGTGAGTCATAGGAGCCCGAGTTTCAAGATTTCTGTCATCTAAAGCCTAACATACCTGAAGGTAGCATAGGGGCAGATCTCATAGGGGTCGGAGGCTTCATTCTGTGTGTTAATGGAAGCAAGGGAAGCACGGGGTTTCTTGGTGGGTGTGGGGGAATATAGATGACTCCCGTATGTCAGTTCACAGTTCCTGGCATTGTCGTCTTGACCGCTCCCACCCTTGCGTTCAACACTCTCACCAGGCCTGCTGGGACCAGGGTTGGAGCAATTACACTTCAAAAATTTAATTACAGTTACAATTACTTTATTTTTTTAAATTACAGTTATAATCACAAATACATTTGGGAATAGCAACTACAATTTCAATTACTGCAAAACAATATCAATTATAATTACAATTATAATTACATTTTCCCGAATTTGGAAAAAAAAAACCGTTTTAGTTAAGAAAAACAAAAATTTTGCATTGTAAGGTTGTCCTTTACTTACAAACAGTGGTACAGACTAATTTGAAAACAAAAATTAAAATTTCACTTTTCTAGAAGTTGCAGATAGTAACTAAGAAGCTGGTAGTTTTCAAACAATTCACTATTACACTTAATCAGTAACACTGAACGGAAAGAAGTGACACCAAGTTGAGCTCTGTTCGGAGTGAAATAATTTCCAGCAATGCTGAAAACTCGCTCTACACCCAGTTACCTCTCTCCCAAGGTTCTTCAGTGGATGCAAAGCTTGTGACACTTCTTTCGAATACTGTATAGCATTGGATCACTGGAAAATGGTAGAGTTCCTTCCTCTACATATTGCATCAACAAAGACTCACTGACACTGTGCTTCCCTCTGATCCCAATTGATTTTGGAGCTTTCATGAACATTTTGGTAAAATGGACAACAGTCTGTTTTTTTTTTTTTATTCCAGTAATCCTTCTGCTGGGTCTTTTTGATTCCAATAATCCTTCTGCTAGATTATCCTTGTTACTTTCTTTATCCACTGTTAACCCCTTGTGAACCACCTCCAATTCTTCAAGCATTTCCTTGGCATATGTCAGTACTTGGTCCTTCTGCTCTTGTAATGAAAGCCAGTCCAGTTTGAACCTAGGATCCAAAAAAGCCGCCACATGAATATCTCTTATTTCCATGTATGGATCCAATCTTTTCTTCAGAGTCCAATAGCACTTTAGCCAGTTGTCCACAGGATTGTAATTGCGTATTACTAACTAAATTCTCAAGTGAGTGTTTAAGTCCCTGAATCAACGATCCAATAGCGGTTATGGTCACCTTCTGTCGCTTCACAACTTCCAGGACCTCGTGAGAAGGTTCGAGGACAATCACAAGCCCTTTTAAGGCGGAAATCTCCACTGGCATGATTTTCTTACTCCTCTGCTTTCTCAGGGACGGAAGATCAATTGTATTATTCCCCTCTGCAGGGTTCTTGAGTATATAATTCACCATTTTCAACTGTGAATTCCATCTTGTCACACTTTGTGTCTGGAGAACAACCCCTTTAGATCGAAGGTACAGAGCAGCTATTTTTTATTGCCTAACAAATTGATCATGGCTCCAATTTTCTGGAGTGCTGATGAGATTTACTTTATATTTGGGCAAGTAAACCCATTTCTAAAACACAGTTGCTGAGTATATGCAAAACATCCCATTCTTTAAGGAAGGAAAGTCAGAACATCTTTTAAGCAAATATCCTCATTAATGATGTTGGGGTCACATGAATTTCCAGCCTCCTCGTCTTCCTGATCAATTTAGAAACTTGGCAAGGAAATGCCAAATGCTTTCACCATTGAAGATGCATTTTCAGCCACAACTTTCTTTACTTTCCCTTGAATACTAGACGGACTGACAATTTCCTCATAGGCAGATGCAGTGTCAAATGCTGTGTGTTGGCCTTCAAAATAATCACAGCCCAGTTCAGCTGGGTCCGGTCCCATGAGAGAACAGGTGTTCAGGAAAAAGGCAAGAGAAATGTCAAAACGCGGCTTAGGAGGTTTAATCCTGGGGCATCTCAATCCCATAATGACAGCCAGGTATGGGGTTAACTTACCAGTACCACTTGTCTCCCCTTTCACAATTACAATTAAGTTACAATTAACTTATCACTTAATTACAATTACGATTAATTACTTCAACTTTGTTTTCAATTACAATTATAATTACAGTTACAATATTTCTGTACATTTCAATTAAATTACAATTACAGTTACTCCAACCCTAGCTGGGACGTACATTAAATTTTGTGGTGGGGAACAACAATAATAGCACTAACAATAACAACAACAGTAATATTAACAATAATAATAATAATAATAATAATAATAATAATAATAATTATTATTATTACCATTATTATTATCATTATATCACCCAATCCATTTTCTTCCCCTCAGGAACACAGGAGTCAAGGGCTAGGCTGCTCAGTCCCGGCATTCAAAGCATGAGTGACCAGCCCAACCCCTGATTCGCCTTAAATGAGCATAAACCTAGCCATTCCTCGGGTGTAAACCTTTACGGGCCCCATCCAGTTAGAGCACATTAACCAAATAGAGTCTGAGTAGACCAATAGGCCTCATCTGGCTGTATGGTTACCAACCAAGAGTAATTTATTTCTTGGGTTACAAGATAATTTTTCTGCCGCCAACGAAAGCTGGAGGAAGTTATTTACTTACCCCTGTTTGCCCTTTCGTCCACAAGATAGCTAAAAAGATTGATGATGGACTTCAGTGAAATTTTGTGAATATGTGGGTTATGGGCAAAGGAGCAGTTGATTATATTTTGGCCGGTGATCTGAGTTCGAGTCCCGCTTCTGAACTTTTTCTTTTTTGTCCAAATCATATCTAAAAATATTATTGATGAACCTCAATGACATTTTGTGGATACGAGTATGTTGGTCATGGTCTATGGATGATTTGATTTATTCTGGTCTGAGTTGTTTGGTATAGGCGTTGGCGGAGGTATGCGCTCTCTTGGTGCTGTTTACTTGTTTTTCTTGTCTCTGAATGCAGAATCACCAATCAGCAACGTACAAAGAGTGAGTGGATGATTGGCACCCTCAAGTTCCACTAATCCCCCAACTCCAACTTCCACTATAAGATCCACATCAATTGAGAAACAACAGTAAGTTATAATACTTAATACATAGTACTAAGTTATCGTCATAATGATCAAAGTCATCGTTGTCATTCCATTTACACTTTACAGCATGTATGGATCATCTGATTTGCATGTTTATGATGACTTCGTTGTGATAATCATCAATTACCGTCACCTCCCTATAAACAGCTCGTGGCTCCTCCCCTAATAAGGTAAAAGGTGAGGGCAGACGCCATCAGGTGTTTAGCCGCGGTGCTCATCCTCGTAACTTATTAAGCCTTTGAGCCTGTGGCAGGTTTTCTATTCAATATCCTGGGAAACAAAGCGACTGCATCATCTGCCTTACCATAATTACCTTCTCTAGGTGTTATCCTAGGTACTCACTTTACTTCAAACCCATTCTGGGTGGATGAACACCTGAATCAAGTGACGCCAGTTGCCTGCACCAGGATTAGTATACACATTAGTATGGAGAAAATCACCACCTAAAGCACCAGCACTACCCAGTCCATTATTTTTTTTCTAATAACAACAGGTGTTTCCTCCGACTTTGGCAATACAATGCTGTATTCGTATAATCGTGTAAAATGGGTAGATATCAGCATGGAATAGGAAAAAAAACTTTCGGGGTTTTAGTCAAGCTATGGTTAGTGTTGCTGTCGCCATCTTAAATGAATTTCTGGATATTTCGATGGAAAAGGTAGGATATAGATCAGGGAAAATACTGATCAATATTAAGAGAGCCAGTGAAATAGACTTTACATCCATTTACTCATCATTCAAGTCTTTAAATTCTCAGCTGATCCATCCAACAGGTTATACCATTCTCATGGAGCTCGACCTTCACTGAGCCACTATTGTGATACCTGAAAGGGACAGCCACGCCACTGTCAGCCAAAGGGAAACTGAGGGGAAGCCCTTGTTATGTACATCTCCTTTCCAACTACATCAATCCACTTCCATCCACTGCCAAATCTTTTTATTACTCATTATCCAAATATCTTTTTCTTACCTATTAACTTGCTATAAAATGCCTTCATCTTGGTGTTCTACACCTCCTCCAACCTTCAAACTGACTAACGTACTACCTTTTACTAAATTATTTACATAAAATAAATGTGCACAGTCTTAATGTGAATTACGAGAAAACACTGATGTTCCACACCCAATCCTGCGATGTTTATGCCGATTTATTTCAAATCCGTGTGTTCACAGTCCTCTGAACGATTATCTGAGCATTTATATTTTTGGGAGGGGGCTGATCTCCCTAAAGAATCACTGGAGGGTCACGCTCCCTAAATATCGGGTTACGGATTAGAGACCACTGAACATTTACTAAGATATCAAAACGATATCTGGCCTCCTTTCACTATATCTGATAATGCTAAATTTGGTGAGGGGGATGACCCCATAAAAATCATGGTTGGAAGACTGCATACACTGGGAGACCTTCGGAGTAACCAGACTAATTCACCTGGGAAATTTTATCCGATATCGGATAGTTATTGTTTTTGAGATGGGGCTGATCCCACCAAGAATCACTGAGGGGGAACACGCTCCACGAGCACAGCATTGTGGATGAGACTCCATTGTACAACTTGTAATAAGATATCAAAGTCACATCTGCTCTCCTTTCACTATTTCTGGTAATTTTTTATTTGCGGAGGAGGCTGACCCCCAAAAAAATAAGGGTGGAAAACTTTATAGGGGAGACATTATCAAGAAACCATATGAACTGATATGAGAAGTTTCGTTGAAATTCAAGAGCTCACTTTTCCATATTTCTGATCGTTTTTATTTTTGGGAAGGGGGTTGACCCCCCAAAATCATCAGGTGGGGTTCATGCTTCCCAGTTATCGCATTAAGGATGAGAGTTCATCGTACAACATATACTAAGATATCAACGTCATATCTGCCCTCCTTTCACTATTTTGTTGAGAGTTTTTAATTTGGTGGGGGGAGGCTGACCTCCCTAAAACCATGGTTACAAAATTGTATATAGTGGAAAACTTTCCTAATATCCAGCCAAATTCACATGAAAAGTTTCGTTCAAATCCATCAAGAAGGCTGGGAAGAGTTAAAGCACATGCACACATACAGGCACACAAACAGCCTAAGCCTAGAACAATAGGGGGCGATTCGCTAAGAGCACCATCTTGCTTCGCAGGATTGATAACCATTAAAGCACACCCTCTTCTACGCTAAGTCAACAAACTTCCATTCTTCACATAACACATTTTTTTCAAATTACGCTAAGTTATTTCACAATGTAGTACGTTATTGTTGGAAGAAGGAAGAGTACTACATTATAATCATTTGCACTCCCTGATCAAGAACCAGATATGACTTTAAACCCAATTGAACTTCACAAATACACACTCTGAGACAAATAGCACACTATTTCTCAATTTACAGCACCCTGTAATACTCGTAAAGGCACTTTTGAGTTAGCTTTCACACAGACTTAAGTTTCTCTCTCTCTCTCTCTCTCTCTCTCTCTCTCTCTCTCTCTCTCTCTTTCTGTGTGTGTGTGTGTAACTCACCGGGTCGGTCAGGATCACTTGATGGTCGTGATCGTCAGCTTTTACCCTCCCGGAAGGGAGCTGAGAGCTCATATAGTCCGATCTATGGGCAAGGCTGTGACCTTCACACACGCACACACCCATCCCCTTGCTCAAGGGGGACAGTAACCACCCACTTCGTCAGTGAAACTTTTCGCAACCTGAGCGAGGCGCGAACTCCCGTCTACCAGATGGCAAGCGAGAACGCTACCACTGCGCCAGTGTGTGTGTGTGTGTGTGTGTGTGTGTGTGTGTGTGTGTGTGTGTGTGTGTGTGTGTGTGTGTGTGTGTGTGTCACTTACCTGTATCCTTCGTATCTTCGTCGTCTCACAGCCACACACACACAGATGATGAGAGCAGCCACCAAGAGTGCGGCGCTCACCACTCCCGCTGCCACATGTGCATCCAGCCACCGCGCCCCCACATGCACTCCGGGCTTCCCCACCGACACCTCCCTCACTGACTCTGCCGCGACTGAGCCTGAAATCAGACGGCTGGAGTTAGTGTGGGGGAAGTGGTAAAAGGTTGGGATAGGTAATCAATAAACTGTCTGTTTAAATATCGCCAGACACCTGAATCCCGGAGGTTGTTCCAAAAACAAATCGCCTTCACGTAACCCTGTTTTCCATAGGATACCCTTCCTCCAGCTAACATCCCACAGTCATATATTCATACCTATCCACTCCATCCGTCCCCCATCTAATTAGCTGTTATTAATTAATGACTGCTTTTTATGATTCTGTATTATTTCCACTCCAGGTGGCTCTACACCAGTGGTTCCCAAACTTCTTCGGGCTGCCGCCCCTTTGACTCCCAGGCCACATCCCTAGCGCCGCCTCCCCCCCCCCCACACGCATAAACGAACACACACCTCTTTTTTGGTATTAGGTATACTGCGAATTCAAAACAACTGATCTAACATTGTAAAAACACGTATTTATTTCACAAAGTGAACCTAGTAAACCAAATTATTTAGCTGTTTTAAAGAACACACACCTCTTTCTTGGTATTACGTATACTGCAGATTCAAAACAACTGACCGAACACTGTAAACACACGTATGTATTTCACAAACTGAACCTAGTAAACCAATTTATTTAGCTGTTTTAACAATATGAAAGGGTAAATTTACAACTCACCTGTAACTACATTGTCTTCACAGTTTTAATGGGATGGATGTGCTTGGTGCAGGGTGCAGGGATGTCAGCTTCTCAACATCAGGCTAGAAGGCACTAAGAAGAAGTCTTAGGTCCCCGCATTTAGTAATTTGCAGTCCGTTTCTTTGCTTGGGAAGAAGCTGGGCGACTGCACTGAAGCCCTGCTTTACAAAATGTGATGTTGGGAAGGAAATAAAGTACATCTTGACTTTGTTCCACAGTGCAGGGTAGCGGTCAGAAATGTTTTTTTTTTTTGTACCTAAAAATCGATATTTTTTAAACTTTGGCCTCAGCTGAATGTCATTTTGGAGAGAAACCAGTTCTTCCTCCACCATTCCTGTTTCCTCATCGCTGATATCTATGAATAGATTGATAACCCATTCTAGTATATGAAGCAAAAAAAGATCCTGAAATCTGTCAGACATGTCTTTATGCAGCTCAGCTTTTCCAGGTGTGCACAATACACCTGAAGGTCATCGTCCGGTATGCTCTTCTCCAAATCAGCAAGGCTCGGAGACTGGATGAGTTCACAACGGGCTGTTA
The DNA here is from genome assembly GCA_018397915.1 of Birgus latro. Classification (NCBI taxonomy): domain Eukaryota; kingdom Metazoa; phylum Arthropoda; class Malacostraca; order Decapoda; family Coenobitidae; genus Birgus; species Birgus latro. The sequence goes on along the minus strand of JAGKTI010007746.1, from coordinate 10,113 downwards.
CGTTTGAATAACTGTAACTTCGACAGAAACGTGGAGAGTGTTGATTTGACTATGATAAGACTGACCTTGTTTCCTTGCAGCTGCAAATTTATTTCGTTGAACTTTGTGAATGCATCTGACAAGTAAGCAATGTCATGCTTCATGTTTCTTAGTTAATCACAGAGAACAGAAATGAAGGCTTGGAAAAATTCAACAACTGTTTTAAAAAGTGAATAGAAACGTCTCAGGCAGTTTCCCTTTGACAGGCATCTAACGTCTGTGTGCAGCAACAAACGTTCAAAAACTTCATCATTCCCAGTGCTGAGCTGTTGAAGCAGTCGAGAATTGAGGGCATATGCCTTGATTTTACTTACTGCTCTGACAACAGTGCTCAGTGATTTGTGAAGTCGACCACTTAGGTTTTCTGCGACCAGATGTTGCCTGTGGATTACACAGTGCACCGTAAAACTCCAGGTACAGCTTTTTCAAGAAAATGATGAAGCCACGATGACGACCTATCATCGATGGTGCCCCATCTGTTGCACAGGCAAGAATGTTGGTAAGCAGGATGTCTTTCTCTTTGAAGTAATTTTCAACAACACGAAATACTGACTCCCCGTTTGTCTGTTTCTAGCTGTCTTGCAAATAACAGCTCTTAAACAAAACTCTCATCATTGACGAAACAAGCAAAAGCAAGAAGTAAAGATTCATTGCCTGGCAGAGTGGACTCATCTAATTGTAAGGTAAATTCTGTTATCCTAGGCATGTTGCACAATGTGTCTTCAGTGTTTTCAGCCATTTCATCCACTCTTCTTTGAACAGAGTTATCACTGAGAGGAAGAGTTTTAAAAATTTGTTCGGGTGATTTGTGTAAAACTGTGCGGAACCTCTCTTACTGCCAGCAGAATAAGCTCTTCAATTGCATGAGGCTTACCAGCAATCAGCAATGAGGTGTTGGATGTTGCATGCAAAACATCACTGGATTGTTGTGAAGTGCTAGCAAACATATTTCTAATGCTTTTCCGTTTCTGAAAATTGTCTCGAAGTGACTGAAAATATGCTAAGTTTTTGTCTGCTTTATCAGAGTGTATTATTTTCAAATGTTCAAGAAGCCTGGAAGGTTTCACGGCTTCATTTGTTGCTGTTGGTTATTTAGTGCTGATACAAATCCATATTTTAGAGATTCCACACCATACTGCCTACATTTCTTTTTTGTTTGTTGTGCTGTAGCCATATTTTATTCTGGAACATTAAATATAAATTCTTTGTAAAAGTCATGGCAATCACAACAAAATGCAGCAGAAAAAAACTCAATAGAAATATAAGTACTGTAATTACTTGGAAACGGTAATACAAGTACGAATGCGAAACAAAAATAAATCAGATACTAAGAACTATTTAACATTAGAAGTTACAGTTAAGCCCGGTTCTAACGAATATGGATCCGCACTCCGGAATTCCGTACGGACAACAAGCGGACCACATTAATGACGTCACAGTACGGCCTTTCGGACTTAATGTAAGGTGTTGAACTGGGTGGTAAACAAAAGTAACCATGGACCGCCTCTTAGTAGCATGATTTTACTTCTTGGCTGTTTCTATGCTACTTTTAATAGTAGTTCATTATTGTACTGAGAGCTAGAAAAAGAAGAGTAAACATAGCCTTTTCCAACTTTCGATTCGAAAATGAAAAAGGCTATGTTTACATTCTACAAAATATTTCCAGCAAATAAAAATTAATGTAAAAGGAGTGCAAACTACAACAAATACCAGAAAAACATAAGCTGTTGAGGGGGGTGCTGCTATATTTGTAAAAAAAATATATATATATATATTACTTGGTTCTGATGCCCCCCTGCTGCCCCCCTACCGCCCCCCTGGATTTTCTACCGCCCTTTGGGAACCACTGCTCTACACTAAGTGGGAAGCCAAATGGTTTCCTGTAAGTCAGGAAACCATTCTCAATGCTGGGTGGTAATCATATAGCAAAAAAAAAAAAAAAAAAATGGGGTGGGGTGACGGGGCCCTACCATGGTTAATGCCCCAGTTAAATAAGTGAAGACGCAAATGTGGCGTCCACCCAAGAACCAAACTTCCACACTGATCACCACGCCTCGCAGTGGTGAAGCGTTGTCAGCCACATAGGAACATCGGTTTACTGCACGGGACGGGCCTGTAGGGGAGGTTGATTGCCTGCGGTTGATGGGTCTGCTCGATCAGACAGACTTGGATAGGACAACAACAAAAACTAACTACCCAGTGTCAGTGAGCTGCCAGTTTACACTTATAGGTTATCAACGTACCTTCCTGTATTCTGACATTTCAGTCTTGAATATAAATATTATTCCTCTTAACGACTTCAGTGCACGAAACCTCATTTTGTTTACTTCAATAGGCTTACCTGGTCAGTGTGCAAATCTTACTCCGCTGCCATCCAAGCTCTTTCAGTGCTATCCATGACTTCCCTAGGTACAGTGATGAGAAGCTTAATGTACTGCCTGCTAACTTTAGCCTTGGAGATTGGTTTTTACTACCCTCTCCTACTGTACCTACGTCTGTTATATACGGTACATCCTGCAGATACAAATATAGAGAGTCTGAGACACTTTTCCAAATGACATGTGCTCACGCATCCTAAGCTGAACAGATCTTCAACTTTGTTTAGAGATGAATTTGTAAGCTTTCAGCCGTGAGTTCCCTCATATTTCCATTAAAGAGGAAGTTAAAAAAACACTGAACTAACCTCCATTGATGCCCGAGGTGGTCACTCTATACATGATGGTTGTATCACCAGCAGTGGAAGTCGCCTTGATGCGAAGGAGGTGCCACGAGGCTGAGGTCAGGTCACACACGGCCAGGTCACCTGTGTCTCGGGTCACATGGTCATATAAGACGGACCAGGACATTTTTTCCGGGCCCTCGCGCCCTAGCTCCACCTGGAATAAATGAATAAATAAACAAACTGACAAACAAAATAACTTTTTACACTGACATCCATATAACCAACACAAGGGCGATTGGTGATCTAGCTGGTTAAAGTGTTCCCAAACGATGTGGCCTATAAGGGCTCCTCTCTCGCGAAGCCAAGCACAAGCATTCAGAAGTTAAACTGACAAGGAGAATTCCTATCTATTTCTCCCGGTTATGACATGCAATCGTCATTTTACTTCCAGGTCACTGTTTTCACTTCATAGCAGTCTGATATTTAAACAATAGGACATTTATTTGTTCTCGCCTAACAAAGATCCTAAAAGTTTTTTAGATCAGTTGATAACTAAGTGTAGTCCAACTGGAGTAGTACGACTACTTACCAAGGTGACTTTCCTCCCACATAACTGTGGATCACAGTTTCATACAACCAATATTGGTCTTCAAGTTGTGAGAGTGATTCAGTTTCATCAGACGAATATAAACAAATTATTATGTCATTTACGTACCTTCCAATGAGTGATAGGACAACCTAGCTCGGGCCAGGCATAGAGGCTGAGAGTGATGCAGGTGACGTTCACTTCCACTACCTTTGTGGGTTGAGGGTGGCCCGGGGCTGTGGCAGAGAGGGAGGCTTGTGAGAGGGAGACTATGTAAGAGGGATAAGAGAGACAGGATATAAGTAAGTCGGGTATTAGTTGAAAAGGATAACAGCTGTTATGGAACATCAGACAGGCAGAGGGTTTAGGAGTGAGGAACATTTAGCAAGACTACGAGCAAGAAGAGGAGAGAGTAGGCAAGGAGCTGGTTGGTAAGGTAATGAGGTAAGAGGGAGAATAAATGAGAGGGTTTTATGATGAGACGGATATTAAGAGGAATATTAGATGATGGCAACATCGTGAGAGGAATATAAATTAAGAAGGATACTGGGAGAAAGAGAGGTATCAGTTGTGAGGTGTTTGAGGTGACATGGAGTATCAGCAAGAAGGTTCTCATGTAACAGTGATATCAGATAAGAGGGAGCATAGGTGAGGGATGTCAGGTTTGCATCAGTGATTGTGTGTGTGTGTGTGTAAGAGAGAGAGAGAGAGAGAGAGAGAGAGAGAGAGAGAGAGAGAGAGAGA
>JAGKTI010007745.1:0-23271 GCA_018397915.1 Birgus latro | reverse complement strand
GATTATATATGAGTGTGTTGTCCCAGATGATTGGCTGAAGAGTGTAATTGTAAATGTGTACAAAGGAAAGGGTGATGCCCTGGAAAGGGGAAATTACAGAGGTATAAAGCTCTTAGATCAGATAATGAAAGTAATGGAGAGAGTTCTAGAAGGTATGATTAGAGAAAGAGTGAATATCGATGAGATGCAGTTTGGGTTTATGCCAGGCAGGGGGACCACTGATGCCATATTCATTGTTCGACAGCTTCAGGAAAAATATATTGGAAAGAAAAGGGAATTGTATTTTGTTTTTGTTGATTTGGAAAAGGCCTTTGACAGAGTCCCTAGAGAGGTGGTGAAGTGGGCAATGAGAAAGCTAGGGTTGGAAGAGTGGCTGGTTAGGGTGGTTATGGCCATGTACATGGGTGCTCGCACCCAGGTAAGAGTGAATGGAGCTTTGAGTGATGAGTTTTCCGTGAATGTTGGTGTGCATCAGGGGTCAGTTTTGAGTCCCTTGTTGTTTATCATGGTGCTTGAAGCCCTCTCACGTGACTTCAGAGATGGACTCCCATGGGAGATGTTGTATGCTGATGATTTGGTGTTGATTGCGGAGAATGAAAAGGAGGCAGAGGAAAGATTTAAGAAGTGGAGAGATGGTATGGGGTACAAGGGCTTAAGGGTAAATGCAGATAAAACAAAAGTGATGATATCTAGGGTTGGTGGCAGTACAATCAGAGAAGAGGGAGAGTGGCCATGTGCAGTTTGCCACAAGGGTGTGGGAAGCAATTCCATCTTGTGTAGTGTTTGTGATAAGTGGGTGCACAAGAGATGTAGTGGTATTAGAGGTAGACTGCGAGATGATGCTGATTTCATGTGTGCGGCGTGTCGGGGAGAGCAGGTGGAGATTGTTAGGTGTGAGAGGGTTGAACTTGCAGGTGAGTCTCTTGAGTGTGTGGAGGAGTTTCGTTATTTGGGAGACATGTTATGTGCCGGAGGTGGGGCTGGAGTTAGCTCGGTTGCTAGGGTGAGAAGTGGTTGGAAGAAGTTCAGGGAGCTGTTGCCTCTCCTGACATTGAGAGGACTCTCCTTACGTGCTAAGGGGTCTTTGTATGCAGCGTGTGTTAGGAATGTGATGCTGTTTGGTAGTGAGACGTGGGCAGTAAAGGAAGAGGATATTCGCAGGTTTAAACGTACAGAAATGACAATGATTAGGTGGATGTGCAGTGCGTCCCTGCGTGCAAGGCCTAGGGGGGCTGGGTTTACGATCTAAGAGTTGAGAGGTAGGATGGGACTGGAGTGTATTGGTGTTGTGATGAGGAGATGTAGGCTGAGGTGGTTTGGACATGTGGAGAGGATGGGGGATGATAATTGGGTACAGAGGGTGAGAGGTGTTAATATTGGGGGAGGGGTAGACCGAGAAAGACATGGGACAAGGTCATTAAGTGTGACTTAAGGGTTAAGGGACTGAACAGGGAGGCTGCCAGGGATCGAGCAGCGTAGAGAGCCGCCATTAGGTGACCAAGGCTGACGCATGCAAGCATGTTGGAGCCTTCAAAAACGAACCAAAACGATAACAATACCATTATGTAGCAGCTTTTTCACTTCCATGCTCACTTCCCTGTTTCTTATCACTGCTTTCAAGGAACCAGCAACCTTTCCTCCCTGCTGCACCCTGTCAGGCACTTCACCCTCTAAACTTCCATCCTTACTCATCACACTACCCAAGTACTTAAACGCACTCACATTTTCCATATCCTCCCCATCCAATCTCACTGTACATTCACTGACTTCACCTCTCTCGAAGACCATCACTTTACTCTTCCTTACATTCATCTTTAGATTCCGTTTCTTACACACTCTTCCCAACTCATCTACCAAGGCTTGCAACTCCCCTGTGACTTCACTTAACAACACAGTATAATCTGCAAACAACAGTGCAGGGAGTTTCCAAACACTGCCCTCTCTCACTAGGGCTGCCCCAGCATCCACTGTCCTACCTTGTATTTCTTTTATAACCCCATCAATATACAGATTGAACAACCATGGAGACATGACACATCCTTGTTTCAGTCCAACCTTCAGATGGAAAAATTAACTCAGCTCACCATCCACATGCACTGCAGCCTTTGCACCCTCATACATACTCTTCACAGCCTTCAACAAATTCCCATCTACTCCATGTATTCTTAATATTTTATTCTTCATGTGTCCAGAAAATTTTATTCAGCTTAGGATGATACAGTAGGCGCGGAAAGTATTGACGTTTTTTTGCCAACGTCATTCCTTTTCGTGTTAAGTGAAGTAGGGTCAATACTAGCTTCCCCTGTGATGTGAAATGAGGTGACGCTTTTTCAACGGGAGCTGGCAACCCTGCTTGATAGGTTTGGCACCCCAGGAGCAGGCTCAGTAATGTTTGGGCAGCCACAGGAGGAGGATTGTCTCTGTGTGTGATGCACCACGAGGGTATGTTTTGACTCAAATAACACAGTTATTTGGTTACCTGCCACATTTTCATCATGCCTAAAGTAACCACAAGCAAGGACAAATGTGTGGAAGTGATTACTTTATACAAAGCTGGCCACAAACTCCCATTTATTGCAAATCAGATGGTCTTAGACTGAGGACAGTGCAGAGACTGGTGAAGCAGTTCAAGGACAGTGGGGAGGCCATTCCTCCCACTCCACTTCCCAAGCCTGTGAGACCTCGTAAGACAACCTTCAGGACCCGTCAGCTGATCTCAAGGCAAGTTAGCAAGGTTCCAAGGCTAACAGCACGGGATTTAAAAGAAAAGAAGCCACAGTTGCTGGCAGATGTGTCTGTCAGAAGTGTGCAGCAGCTGTTGCATGACGATCTGGGCTACAGGAGCTTTTGTGCTCGTAACAGTCCACTGCGAACTGCACTTCAGAAGAAAAAGAGAGTAAATTTTTGTAAGAAATATCTTGCCTGGGGTGAGGAGCAGTGGATAACTGTGCTTTGGAGTGATGAGTCAACATTTACTGTCACTGGTACCCCTTCATCACGAGTGTACCGCAAACCAGGCAGTGACCCCCTGGATCCTAAGTACACTTCCAAGTTTGTTAAATACCCCTTACTCATGGCTTGGGGCTGCTTTACATATTATGGTGTTGGTAGGTTGGTAATTCAACCTGCAAATGAAAAAGTGAACCAGAACAATTATTTGGAGCTCTTATGTGATGTTTTAAGTGACTTTTTTGATAAAACCAAAGCAAGAGTATTTATGCAAGATTCTGCCCTTGCACATGTTGCAAAGTCAGTGAAACAGTGGCTAACAGACTGTGAGGTTCCCTTTATTCGAGATTGGCCCGGAAACAGCCCAGATATCAATCCCATTGAGAATTTTTGGGCGCACATGAGGCGGCAGCTGCGTAGTATGGACACATCATCTTTGCCTAAACTTGAGGCTGCAGTCAAGCAGGTATGGAGCAGTTTTAGTCCGTTTGTTCTGCAAAACTACGCCATCAGTCTCCCCAGACGCCTGAAGAAGATAATAAAGGTGAAGGGGAATGCCAGTAAATACTAAATTCAATGGTGAGTGTTAATTTATTTGTTTCTCCTTGCTAACCACAAGAATGTTTTCTTTTTTAAAGATGGTGTCAACACTTTCCGCTCCTACTGTATAGTCATCATTAGCATCTTCACCATTAGGCATTATTCCAAAGCTGAATAAAAATCATGTGGAAGTAAAAACTCCTCATTGTAGTGAAGTGGCTAATGTAGCATATTCATTAGGATGGAAAACTCTTGGTCATTCACCTTGCTGCTTTTCAGTGCCTCATTTCCTTGTATAAGAACATAGTTTCATCATCATGTCAGATAATTCTGTTAAATTTAAGGGAACACTATAGGTGTGAGGGAGGCTATCGTAACCCCTCTAGTTTCAAAAGTCTTCAAAAGTTCAGTAAAGTTGTATTTCGGTAGTAATTTTTTTCATTCTACTGAAAAGTTTGATTTTTTTTTTCTTCTTGTGTATGTGTGTGGTGGTTGGGGGCACTCATCATCCACTCATTTGCTGTATTGCTGCTCTCTGGTAACTGCCCTTTCCTCTCTTTCTCCCTTCCTCTTCCATCTTTCTTTCCCCTTCCATCTGTCTGCAGGTGACTACACTGAGTGACAAGCCAAATGGTTTCCTGTATACCAGGAAATCATGTACAGTACTATGCTGGGTGGTAATCACATAGCCAACTACACTATGGCGCCTAGTGGTTTAGTGGGTAGATAAGGTGCTCCAGCTGGATTGAGACTATCTATCTATCTATTGCCAGACACCATAATCCCGTAAGGGGTGGCCATTTGACTTTGAGTTATTTATTTTACGGGGGGGGGGGGCACTAACCCTCCACCAACCCACTTGTTGACACGTAGGGAGCACGTATGGTTTGGTTATATGGTTACCACCCAGCATTGTAAATGGTTTCTTGGCTTACAGGAAACCATTTGGCTTGTCACTCAATGTAAAGCCACCTGTAAAGGAAAGAAAAGCAGTAAGAAGTGACAGGAAAGATGGGAGAAATAGGAAGAGAGGAGGGCAGGCACACAAAAAGAATGATAGAGGCTAAGGAAGAAGTAGGCAGCACTACATCAAGTGAGTGGATGATGATTGCCACCACCTACCACTAGGGATTGAGACTGTGTAGGTTTATATCCAAGGAGTGGTTTGTGTTTGTTGCCCATGTATTGCCTCTCAGGGAGGTGTGAGGCTGGTCACTCTCATCTTAAATGTCAGGACCAACTTGCATAGCCCTGGGCCCCTACGCTCCTCATGGGGCAACACAGGATTAGATAATGTATGTATGTATGTTTTATTTACTCTTCTTAGGGAAACAGCACACTAAAGTTTACTTTGACCACTTTAACCTGACATAAATTCCCTTCTCTCCATCTTGAATGTTGAGCTGAACCAGAGATAGACACAAAAATGTGATACTAGCCATGAAGAAATTCTGTGGAAAGAATGTAGATCCAAAGTATTATCTTATTCTGTCACTGAATTATGAAAAATTAGCCTCAAAAAGGTGAGAAAATGCTATCTATCTATCTATTGCCAGACCCCTAAATCCCATAAGGGGTGACCACAATCAGCTTGCCTGCATGTCTCTCTGTCCCCTGCCATTTCACTGCCCTGCTCGCAGCTCACACCCCCTCTCTCATATACCTCTCTACTCCATCCCTCCATCTCATCCTTGGTTTCCCCCTCTCTCTCCTCCCCCCCACCTCACTCACATACACTCTCCTCATCAGTCTCTCGCTCTCCATCCTCTCCACATGGCCAAACCACCTTAATGTGTTGTTCTTAACGCTTTCTATCACATCCACATCCACACCACAATTCTCCTTCACATCCTCATTTATCAGTCTCTCTTTGCATGTGACTCCACATGCTCTTCTCAAATAACTCATTTCCACTTCTAATGCTAAAGGACAACAATTTTGTCAAGGTGGACCAACTATAGTAATTGGGTACATGGCTGATGAGTGCAATAGCAGTGTACGAGGATTGCCACTGTGCATACTTATCGAGCCTAGAGCAAGGGTGAGTGTGGTGTTCACCTGCCCTAGCTGTTACAGGTGTATTGTGCCCACAGACTCAGGCACGGCATGTATAATACAGCTAACAGTGCCATGTTCCATAGATTCTAAGGAAATATAAACCTTTTCCCCTGATCAAACTTGACCACCATCTGGGTTATAGCAATAGTGAGGAATTGAGAAGCCCGGAGACAGGCTTAGAAAAGAGCCTCTTCCGGTACAACATCTGCGGTAATAATTTTAGTTTATTCTTGCCAATGTTGGTGATTTTATTCCTCATGGTACAGATTCTCAGAAAACATAAATCCTTTCTCCCTGATGACATAATTTTTTTTTTATTGTTGCATCTGTAGGTCACTTCATTCATTATAATACAGATTTTCAGAAAACATTAACCCTTTCCCTCTAGTGAAGTGTAATTTTAATTGATTACATCTCCAGCTGATGTTATTCAGCTTTGGAATTATGTGTAGCAGTGAAGGTATTAACCCCTAAAAGACGGGCATCCGCATATGCTGTTTGAGGGTACTAGGGCCAAAAAGACGGGTGTCTGCATATGTGGTCATGCCATTTTTCAAATGTAGCACAGGCATTGAGGTAGCTTCCCATGTTCTGTGGAGGAGTAGGATGACAAGGACAAGTCCACCACAACCACCCCTGCACCATATTGCACCCGCATACCCCCTGACTCAATCAGTCTTTGTCCGGCATTGTGACTGAAGATGTGCTCTCGCTCGATCTCCGCCCATTGCCTGTGCCCCGATGATTCACGTGGATCTGGCCCATCCACATCCACACCAGTGAAGATCATTCCTAGGGGCTGTCAAGAGCCACTTGATGATGAATCTATTGACTGGGAGATGGATAAAACAGTGGAGAGTGTGTCATTTTGGGGAAGTGAGAGTGATGCAACGCTCAGTGCCGACGAGCCATCATTTCTCGCTGGCGAAGGTGATAGTGGTAGTGGAGAGATGGTATGGGGCATGTAGATAAAACAAAAGTGATGATATCTAGGGTTAGTGGCAGTACTGTCACAGAAGAGGGAGAGTGGCCATGTGCAATATGCCACAAGGGTGTGGGAAGTAATTCCATCTGGTGCAGTGTTTGTGATAAGTCGATGCATAAAAGATGTAGTGGTACTAGAGGTAGACTGTGAGTTAATGCTGATATTGTGTGCAGCGTGCTGGGGAGAGCAGGTGGAGATTGTCAGGCATGAAAGGATTGAACTTGCTGGTGAGTCTCTTGAGTGTATGGAAGAGTTTTGTCATTTGGGAGACATGTTATGTGCTGGAGGTGGGGCTGGAGCTAGCTCTGTGGCTAGGGTGAGAAGTGGTTGGAAGAAGTTCAGGGAGCTGTTGTCTCTCCATACATTGAGAGGGCTCTTCCTTCATGTTAAGGGATCTTTGTATGCAGCATGTATAAGGAGTGTAATACTGTATGGTAGTGAGACCTGGGCAGTAAAGAGGATATCCGTAGGCTCAAACGTGCAGAAATGACAATGAATAGGTGGATGTGAGTGCATCCTTGTGTGCAAGGCCTGGGGGGGCTGGGTTTACGATGGAAGAGTTGAGAGGTTGAATGGGACTAGAGTGTATTGGTATTGTGATGATGAGAGGTATATTGAGGTGGTTTGGGCATGTGGAGAGGATGGGAGATGATAGTTGGGTGTAGAAAGTGAGAAGCTTTAATATTGGGGGTGGGGTTGTGAGGAGTAGACCGAAAAAGACGTGGAACGAGGTCATTAACCCGTCCAGTCCCGACCGGTTTTTTACCCAGCCTACCCCCAGATCCCGACTGATTTTCGACTTTTTGTTTTTTGGCTGAAACCTTCGCTTTTGGTGAGAAACATCGAAAATTCATAGAGAAATCGCGATCCTGAGGTAAAAAAATGTTGATACAGATGTCACTCAACCTTACGTTTTCCTTCTTTTTCAAGGTACCTGGCTAAAGAAAATGAACTATGGAAGGGTTAGCTAATTCAAGCCACTTTAAATTACTTATTTATTTCATTTATTTGGTACCAGTTTATGTGTAGTACAAGTCTATATTGGTTTTCACACAATAATTTGGGCGTTTATAAGCATTGTTCACTCACCCAAAACCCCAGTATATGGCACCTTCCTTTACGATATTACCACCTCATCACTTCTGTTTGTTTCTACCTCTAGTTTCTTTGTCCTCCACCTCAGGAATCACTTTCACCATGAATTTCATCATTGGAGAGACCGTGGGGCAACATACCTTTACTGGCTGGGTTACTGCTAACAGGTGAATTGCCCAGTGTGGGGGGAAGGGGGGTTAGGTGGGTCCAGGCAGTATCCCTGCTTGACAGCAGGTAGAGGAAGGTCTTCCACATATGCCTACCAATAATCACCCGTGAATGTTGAAAAATGTGCACACAGTGGGCCTTGCAACTGCGTGATGTACGATGCACGTCGTTGGGTCTGTATGCGGAAAAACGTAGTGACGTGCATCGTACGTCGGTGGGACTCGGCGGGTTAAGTGTGACCTTAGGGTCAAGGGACTGAACAGCAAGGTTACCATAGATCAAGCAGCAAGGAGAGCCGTCATTAGGTGACCAAGGCCGACGCATGCAAGCATGTTGGCGCCTTCAGAAATTATACGAACGTGCCGGTACGCAGCCGCTGCCTGCAACATCTGAGGGCAAGGGCAAAGGGCCAGGAGTATTGGAAGAGAGTAAAGCGAAAGGCAGCCCTTACATTGCGGTAACGGTGACGCTACAGTGACATGATTTGTGATATTATCATCATTTATTATTATAATATGGAGTGTCCAGTTTATTGGAAAAGTGTTATACTGTACAATGGTTTTGCTAATGTACTTCACTGCAAGTGTGTGGTACGAGTATTGCAGTGCCAATACAGTAAAATATAAGTACCTCAGTGATCACACGGTGAATGTTTATTATATGTGCAGTGTTGAATAGTAATTATGATGTGAAAATCAGAGTGTGGTAAGCTCTGGGTAGTGGTCTTGGGAGTTACAAACAGTGATTTCAGTACACCTTCTAAGATGACTACCTGTCCAGTGAAAGTTCACGTAGTCTTCAACGCCACCTCTGTAAGACCTGAAGGAATGTGCTAACTATTGGTACCTCATTTTTTATTCTAGCATTACTCATTATGTTTTCATAAAGGTTTAAAGTTTTGTTTACATTTGGCTGATTACGCCCGTCCTGAGCATATGGTGTGCCATTCTGATACCTGTCTTTAAGGGGTTAATGAATGGTTAAGGCTAGCTACAGTACTTAGTTTACATGACTACCGGTATGTGAGATGTAGCAGCTGCAGGTGATTTTATTCGACTTTTGAATGATGTGTAGCATTGAAGGTATTAATGAAGACAACATACAGTACTATACATGAATTGACAATGTAAGACTAGTGAGATTATCCTGTACAGTATGGTGTTGTCGGGCGTATGTTTTACTTTGATGGGAAGTAGTCAGGTACATTACCTTAAATTATTTGCCCTACCTCTTTTAAGGACCAAAACATTGTTGGGAGGAAGCCATATACCTCATGTTATTTTATTAATTTTAAGGACCCAAACATCGTCAGCGGTTCCTGTGTGAGGTGCGTGTACCTAGCTACAATTATGTGGGTGTGGGGAATTCTACTAACAAGAAAGATGCCCACAGCAATGCAGCTAAGGACTTTGTGCAGTATCTTATACGTCAGGGAGAGGTCAGCGCTGAGGAAGCTCCTGATCTACAGGTGAGAGCTGTTATACTACAGTATACTCTTTTCAGTTGGCCTAAAATTGCTATCTCTCCCACAGCTATAGTATACAGTACATGTTTCACTAAGGAGACACATACAGTACACGTAATGGTGTAAGGATCCTATGGGATGACTCCATAGAGGCATTTGCATACCTGCAGTTGACAGGTCTGCTGGGCCAGGTGGGCTAGGGTTAAACAGTAACAACAACAACAGGAATTTTCTCTTTAACCTGGCCTAAAATTGCCATCTCCCTGTCTTGAACGCTGAGTCATAACATTAGATTAGTGCTAAAATATGATTCTAGTCACAGAAAAGTTATGAAAAGGATGTTGAGATGTAGCATTGTCTTACTGCTACTGCTGAGGCATGCGAGATAAGCTGCAAAAAGACAAAAATCTGCCGAGTTAAGGTACAGGAAATATGATCATCCTCCCCACCACCCCCTCCAAGGTAAAGAACAGACACACTTGTGAACTGCTGTAAATATTAATGAAGCCCCTAATAAAAGGGTCCCCACAGCATAATTTAACTTTTATTACCTAAAGATGCTCTGTTGTGCCCCCAAATACCAGACAGCTTGAGAATCAACTTCTTGAAAGTGTATTTTCAGATGAGTTAACAGCAGATTCTTGTATCATTTTGATGGGTTAGGCACTCAAAAATTGCTGAAACTGTTAAAGTTGAATCTGTGGTGCCTGAGTGGTCACTGTTGCTGATTGTGAAGCTGCCAGCTCATTATCACCAGGGTTTCAGTCCTGGTGTGGACAGCTGGCATCACTCAACTGAGGCTTCCAGCCAGCCTTTATGGGTTGGTAAGTAAAATCAGTACATAGGGTAATGTTTAGGGGAGGCAACTGTGGTAACTGGGTTTATGCTGTGGGTTTTTATCCCAGGATATTGTATTAGGTGAAAACCTACCATAGGCTCAAAGGCCTAAGTTCTGGAGATGAGCACCACGGCTAAACTATGGGATCTCCCCTCACCTTTACGTTTGCCTTTATTATAGTAAAAGATAGAAAATCTGTGAAAAGGTAACTGATGGGAGGAAACAGTTCAGTCTTGATATGCATTTTCTCTGTTATCATTTGTGCCAGTATGACATGCATGCACACATATTCACATGTTATTCATTAGATGTACTTCATCCCTACAGGCTACAGACAGACAAGAAACGGGAGAAAGTGGTGGTGGTGGTGGTGGTGGTGGTGGTGATGGTGGTGGTGATGGTGATGGTCAGGGAGATGAGAAAGATTTCAAGTTCTCTGCTCCCATGGCTCCCGTGCCTGGTCTGAGAGATGCAGGAAATGTGTACCGTCCTATCCAACATGGCGATCGACAAATGACATACATGGAAAGACTGCAGCAACATAAGGATGTTGAAGAGGTAAGCAACAAAGACTGACATAAAGCTGTTGTGCTGTATCACCTGTGATATTAAAGAGAAGTTAGTGTTCTTATGATTAGGTACAGTACTTGGGTAGATGACCAACCTATTTCCTTCGATGGCATGACAATCAAAAAACCTCAAGTCACATACTGGGGTTAGAACCAGTGGAAGATTGGTGCTCCAGCTGGGCATTCTAACTACTAATTCAATATTAACTGCCAGGCAGAAGATGTGGACTTGACAGCTGGCATCCATGGGAACTGGACAATAGAGAATGCCAAATCTCGTCTCCACATGTTTCTGCAGACCAATAAAATTAAAGCTGATTACAAGTATAGTGCTGTGGGACCTGACCATAACAGGTAAGATCATAACCTTCTGATTACTGGGATTTCAACCTTGCAGAATTGCCATCATCATCATCATCATCATCATCACCTGATTAGTTTTTTTTCCAGTTGATTAGAGTCTCTAGTGTTTGCATGAATGAGGTACCCAAGTGCCTCAACTGCAGTGCAAGGATTAATGAAGCAATAATTTGGAATTTAGTGCAGTGGTTTCTTTAAACTTCTTTTAAAGTTAAAAGATTTGGAAGATGGTGTAGAAAGGAAATAGATATTTCAGATTTTTGTTGTGAAGAGGTACCTCTGTAGCATGATCACTGGGCTACTCTCTTCAGCATGTTAGCTCTCTTGTGTAAACGTGGACACTTATATCAGTATCAAGTAGCATTTTTTTTTTCTTCTCCAATCATTGTTCTTGGTTTCCTTGTAGTAAACTGTGCTTTAAAAATAATGAATATTTGCTGTATTGGTGATTATTATTTGCAAATTTCGACACTTCCTTGAAAGGTCAATACAAATTACCGTATCATTTCAGGTATCCTCGTAGAAACATTTTGAATCACTTCACCATGTTCAGACTTGGATACCTGACTGCATTAGTATACCTAATGTGATAGTTTAGTGATGATAGTCATCACTGAATTATTGCAAAGTCAACCAGCTGTTTAGTGTGGTTGCAAAGGGAAACAGTGTTTATTTATATATATACCGTACCAAAGATAATGAGTGAAAAGCAGTTATGTTTTCCCTCATGATCTTGTGGAAACAAGCTGGGTTTGTGAGGAACACTGCTTTACTGGATTAAAGTCATGAATTTGAAATAATATAATGAGCATCGGAAGATACTTAGATCTCTTACTTTATGCCCGGCCAACTTGCAATGGAGCTCATCAAGGGTACATTTGATGGTCTGGTATTGCAAAGCTGTTATACAAGCATAGAGAGTGAGATCTGAGTTGAGCTCTAAACTGACAGCTACTGCTCAGCAGTTATATGCTTGGGCTCAAGCTGTGTCCTGATAATACCCATAGTGGCTCAAGATAAAGATCTTGTATTATATAAGAAATGAATAACTTTGGTTATGGGTAAATTCTTAATACATTGATGTTTGTACTGTATGATATCTTATTCAGTACCCATATAGCCATACTGGCACGAGATAAAGGCCCTGTAATATAAGAAACTGAATCACTTCAATTTTGGATTTAGATCCATTAGACTCGTGAAGCTTGTGTAGAGGATCTTATTCAAACTTAAACTTTTGAGTCAAATGGATTGTGATTCAGAATAGTGTTTAATACCTTATACGGGTACTGTACTACAGTATTGGTAGTTTATGGAGCAACTTGAGATAACCATACAAGAAAATGCAATAATGGAGCCATGGAGGTGCCCGGAAAGTATATGAAGGAAGTAGTCAATCTGTGGAAAGCAGTGTTCCCCACAGGCTGCAGCATCTGAATGGGCCGCCCCTCAGCTTCACCACGTGTCCAGGTGTATGTAAGGTGAGATCCCAATACCTGTGTGTATTTATTAACCTGCTCACTACTATGACATACAAGCACTTTTAATCCTTCAGATTTTATTAAGCTTAATTAAATCATTTGGCAGTAGCAAAGATAAAATTCACAGTAAAAATGTCATGGTGTTGAAGGGGTTAATGCTGAATTAGATAACTGTGGTTTAATGGTCTAGGTGCTAGTTAAGTAAAGGTGTCCTTGCACAAGTTTGAATCCCCAAGAAGGAACTAAAGTTTTTTTCAGTGATGTACAAGGTAATGCTGCCAGAGGTGTATGCCAATGAGCTAGCTTTAAATATGCTTGACTGTGGTACTCTAGCCTTGGGCTCCTACACCTTGGAAGGGGTAAAGGATTGACTGTTTTAACCCTCCCTTGTCCTTTTTGTCAGGCATCAATTAACCCTTTGGCTGCTGCAAGCATCTGAGAAGGACCAGTCGACAGACTGCTACAAACCTCTGTGAAGGCTCTTAATGAATGTTAACGGAAAATAGCCGCACTAGGGCATGACTTAGCTCAGAGCTCTCAGCAGCCTAGGGGTTAAGAGTTTGTTACCAGCAATAGAAGTTTTCTTAGTAAAATCTTAGACCTGTGGTGGTTTTGTGGTAAAGTGGGTGAAAATAAACTGTACATAATACAGCACTTTATAAAGGTGTTTATGATTGTTTTGATCTTTACTGGTAATATTATTTGTCTTCATCACATTTACAGTATCCAGTTATTTTAATTGCAGAATAACTTATTCTTTTAAATATCCATCAGTCTTTATTATTCTGACCTTAATCCTTAACCAAACATCCTGGAAGAAAAAGGCTACCTAATTTCATGAAAAAGAGTATATTGAACACATTTTAAATTAAGAATTACTGTAATACATAGTAGCAATACAACATTAATGTAGTCAGGAGACCAGTGCTATAAAACTTCTCTTAATTTGTTTACTATCACATCATGATTCCAGATGCACTATTAATTTTCTGCTCAGTAAAATACACATTGGGATTCTGTTGGTAGTTATTCATGTACTTTATTGGCTGTTTAACATTTGGAAGGATTTGGGATCTGTTCAGTTTCATGTAATGGATGTTATTCTTTACTTCATTCTTTCCTTGTCCTGCCTATAGGTGACCTCAGACTCCCTCTTCTGTCTTTCTTTCCTTCCTTCATTCTTTCCTGTTCCTTCTGCCCGTGGGTGACTCTACACTGAGTGACAAGTCAGATGGTTTCCTGTACACCAGGAAACCATTTGCTATGCCGGGGGGTAACCATATAACCAAATTTTGGCGCTTCGTGGTTTAGTGGGTAATTACGGCTCTCCAATCGAATTGAGCCTGTGAAGGTTTATATTCAAGGGATGGTTGGGATTTATTGCTCATGTAATGCAACTCAGGGATGAGTGAGGCTGGTCACTCTTATCTTAAATGTCAGGACCAACTTGCCTAGCCCCAGGCTCCTACACTTCTCATGGGATGATGTGAGATTGGATGATGGATGGATGTAATCTTGCCTGATAACAATGGTAAAGTAAGCAAATAATTTTCAGACTCTGATCTCGTGTTATAGAAAGGTACCATGAATAATCACAGCATTTATGCATTACTGAGTACAGTAAAAGTTCTGTAATCCGAATTGCAGGGGACTGAGGGTCTTTCGGACTAGTGGTTTCTTTGGACTGTTGGGAAGGGACCTTTGAAAATATTAGAAATATGTAAATGATCATTAAACTAACACTTTAAATGATATGGGGGTATTGTTTTATTCACCGGAAATGCATAGATGTGTAGATGAATAGTTACAGGCAGGTACATCCAAGTCCAAGGGCAAGTTCAAGATAAATCCATGGATAAAGCTGGGGTGAGGTTAGTTACTGACCTGATAAATATGATTATATATGAGTGTGTTGTCCCAGATGATTGGCTGAAGAATGTAATTGTAAATGTGTACAAAGGGAAGGGTGATGCCCTGGAAAGGGGAAATTACAGAGGTATAAAGTTCTTAGATCAGATAATGAAAGTAAAGGAGAGAGTTCTAGAAGGTATGATTAGAGAAAGAGTGAATATTGATGAGATGCAGTTTGGGTTTATGCCAGGCAGAGGGACCACTGATACCATATTCATTGTTCGACAGCTTCAGGAAAAATATATTGGAAAGAAAAGGGAATTGTGTTTTTTGTTGATCTGGAAAGGGCCTTTGACAGAGTCCCTAGAGAGATGGTGAAGTGGGCGATGAGAAAGCTAGGGTTGGAAGAGTGGCTGGTTAGGGTGGTTATGGCCATGTACGTGGGTGCTCGCACCCAGGTAAGAGTGAATGGAGTTTTGAGTGATGAGTTTTCTGTGAATGTTGGTGTGCATCAGGGGTCAGTTTTGAGTCCTTTGTTTATCATGGTACTTGAAGCCCTCTCACGTGACTTCAGAGATGGACTCCCGTGGGAGATGTTGTATGCTGATGATTTGGTGTTGATTGCAGAGAATGAAAAGGAGGCGGAGGAAAGATTTAAGAAATGGAGAGATGGTATGGGGCACATAAAGGTAAATGCAGATAAAACCAAAGTGATGATGTCTTGGGTTGGTGGCAGTACAATCAGAGGAGAGGGAGAGTGGCCATGTGCAGTTTGTCACAAAGGTGTGGGAAGTAATTCTATCTTGTGCAGTGTTTGTGATAAATGGGTGCACAAGAGATGTAGTGGTATTAGAGGTAGACTGTGAGATATGCTGATTTTATGTGTGCGGCATGTCGGGGAGAGCAGGTGGAGATTGTTAGGTGTGAATGGATTGAACTTGCTGGTGAGTCTCTTGAGTGTGTGGAAGAGCTTTGTTATTTGGGAGACATGTTATGTGCCGGAGGTGGGGCTGGAGTTAGCTCGGTTACTAGGGTGAGAAGTGGTTGGAAGAAGTTCAGGGAGCTGTTACCTCTCCTGACATTGAGAGGACTCTCCTTACGTGCTAAGGGGTCTTTGTATGCAGCATGTGTTAGGAATGTGATGCTGTATGGTAGTGAGACGTGGGCAGTAAAGGAAGAGGATATTCGCAGGCTTAAACATACAGAAATGACAATGATTAGGTGGATGTGCAGTGCGTCCCTGCGTGCAAGGCCTTGGGGGGGGGGCTGGGTTTACGATGGAAGAGTTGAGAGGTAGGATGGGACTGGAGTGTATTGGTGTTGTGATGAGGAGAGGTAGGCTGAGGTGGTTTGGACATGTGGAGTGGATGGGGGATGATAATTGGGTGCAGAAGGTGAGAAGTGTTAATATTGGGGGAGGGGTAGACCGAGAAAGACATGGGACGAGGTCATTAAGTGTGACCTCAGGGTTAAGGGATTGAACAGGGAGGCTGCCAAAGATCGAGCAGCATGGAGAGCCACCATTAGGTGACCAAGGCCGATGCATGCAAGCATGTTGGAGCCTTCAAAAACAAAACAAAATGAAACGAAAGCCCAGAAAAAAATAGAAAAAACTCACCTTGAGAAATTCAGAGTATTGGGATATTCGGGTTATTGGTGGTCGGATTGGAGGACTTTTACTGTACTTGGATATTTGTGTGTGCTGTACACCACTTCACTTACGTTTGACTTTAGTTACCATTGTAAAAGACAGACCAAGCCTAATTACAGCTAAAAGGGAGAACTTTGATGATCATAAAGAATTTTTGTTACCATTACTGATGGTTTTATTAATTGTACATAGAACAGTTTGAGTGCTGAATTGCTAGATCATTTTATTAAAAAATGCCCTGTTGTGCAGTTACATTGTCTCCTCAGATAGAAGTGTTGGTTGGCTTTCTGATTATTGATAATCAGTTGGTAGCTACATATTATTGTGTATTTTACTTATATCACTGATATTGTAGCAGTTTTAGTGAGTACTGTTATTATTTTATGCTGTATTTTATTACCATAGCAATATTACTTGATGTTTTGTCTTTTTCTGCAGTAAATGAAAATGCAGTTAACCTTTAATGTGTACCATCATTAGTTTGCCATACATTTTCAGGTTTTTATTACTTTACACCACCAGGGGGTTTATTGCTCATTTAATGCCACTCAGGGATGAGTGAGGCTGGTCACTCTCATCTTAAATGTCATGACCAACTTGCCTAGCCTCAGTTTCCTATGCTTCTCTATGGGGCGACATAGGATTGGATGATGGATGGTTAATACTTTAAGGGATTGTATAATGCATGGATGGTTTCAGAATAGCTTTGCCCCACAACATATTCATCTTATGAATTTACTGTTATTTTCAGGAGTTTTGTGGCTGAGATGTCTTTCTATGTGAAGCAGCTGAGCAGAAGTAAGTCAGTTGAAGAAGAATTAATTGCTATAGCTTTAACCCATCCTTGAGATTTTTTAATGCTTGTGACATTGATGCTGAAAACAGGATGATATATCAAATCACTCCTTCGTTGTTCTTTTGTAATAAATGCATTTTCTTTTGCTTGAAACTCACATTGAAGTTATGGGTATGTCATATTTTGCCATCTATTAGATCTTATATGCTGAATAGTTTTGTAAAAATGTTCTTCAGACTGAATTTGCTAACTTTATGAAAGTAGACTTTGATATGGGGATTCCCTAAGAGTTACTAGTAGCCATAAATAATTTTTAACTGAATGACCCATAGCAGATAAACTCAGTGTACACTTATAAATCACGATTGGATATTTTATTGTTCATGTAATGCCACTCAGGGATGAGTGAGGCTAGTCACTCACATCTCAAATGTCAAGACCAACTTGCCTAGCCCTGGGCTCCTACGCTTGTCATGGGGCAACATAGGATTGGATGATATATGTATGTATGTATATATTAATAAAAAAAATGTGGTGTAGGTACCACATAACCGACAGTAGGAAAATGCTGTAATTATATATATTGATAAAAAATTAATGGTTTAGTTAACCCAGTTTTAATAGTCTATATTACATGGGTTGGTAGGTAATATGAATAACCAGTACAGGACAAATTGCACCCCTACAGCTGAGAATTTCCGTCTCCTTCAGACATATATGCACGTGAGACTGGGTCCAACAAGCAGGCTGCCAGTAAGAGCTGTTCCCTGTCCCTTGTGCGTCAGCTGTACCATCTGAACGTGATTGAGGCCTTTTCTGGGACCCTCAAGAAGAAAGAGAGTGAGCAGTTAGGACCATACAAGGTGGAACTGTCTCCAGAGCTCATAACTCAATTGGATTCAGCACTAAAGTTTGCCAATGTGGAACCAATAACCCCAGTGAGTATTAGTAGTACTCCCTCTAGTTGTATCGGGTTACTTTGATGTGTAGGCTACTTTACTACACAAGGCAACCACAGACGTTTAAGTATGGAGATTGATCAGGATCTTTGCAATTCTGTCATGAAGTCATTATAAAAGAATCTTTAAGAGACCTCTTAGTTTATGAATCATCAGTAATATGTCTTTGCTTGGATACAGTGCTGGGACTTACAGCATTATCAGTTCAGTTAGACATCAGAGTTGTAAATGGATGTTTGGAGGACATCTGAATCATATGTAGGAAGTCAGAGTACATAGCCTGTTTTTCACAGTACAGTGTGACAGTCCACTAAACAGAGTGAATACTGTCATTTCAGTGACAGTCTAGATGACATTTAAGTAGATAGAGTGTATACCATGTCATCATCATTACAAATTGATATCTGAATGGCATTTAGGGAGTCAGATATAGTACATACCTTTCTTCATGATGGAGTGATATATGATTGAATGATAATTTAGGTGTCTTCATTAAGGCTGACAATCCACAACAAATTACATAACCTGTGTTCTTCATTCCAGAGTAATAATCCACAACAGGCAGTGAATCTGGTGCCAGACATGAAGCATATTGGGCTACAGGGAAGTGAAGAAGGTGGTCCACTTATTAGCAGTGGTGGTGTGGTGTCTTGGTCACCACCTCAGCCCAACTGGAACCCTTGGACTGCTTGCAATTTGGATGAAGGGCCACTAGCTACTGTTAGTATCACCCAACTTCACTATAATATATATATATACAGTATATATATCATTATCATCATCATCATCCGGACCTCCTTTCCCACCCTAGGGCAGGGTGAGGAGTAGCAATGTCCAGATAGCCCAAATTTGCCCAATCCAATGGGCCACGCTTCCATTCACTCACCGTTCAAGCCCCCAGAATCCTGGCTGTATCGGATATGCCAAAAACATTCATCACGTTTTGCAGCTTCACACAAACATATCCGATAGAGTCAATCTGGATGCTGCCACGTTAAAAGGGGTTCCAAAATCCCTGATTATGCACTCCTTCTCGCAACATTCATCCAGCCAGCTCGATCTCGTCAGTTCCCTAGCCTCACCGACTTCCAAATCTCTCTTCCTCACACACTCATCCACCATATCTCTCCACCTTCTCCTTGGCCTGCCTCACCTCTTCCCTCCTTCAAATTCACTCAGATATATCTTTTTCACCACTCTGTTGTTATCCATTCTCTCCACATGACCATACCAATGCAGTACATTCTCTTCAATTCTGGTTTCCACAGACTTCCTCACTCCACATCTTTCACGAATCACATTATTTCGTATCCTATCCACCCTCTGTGCTCCACAAACATTTCTCAGCAGTCCCATCTCCACTGCTCTTACTCTTGACTTTTCATTTTCATGCCACACCATAGTCTCACATCCATATGTTAAAGTTGGCACTAACACTCCTTATGTAAACCTCGTGCAGCTGCAACACTTAAAAGCCTCTGTTTCTTATCAAGGCCGTCATTGCACCAGCTACTTTTCTTCCTTGTGTCATTCTACTTTTAACTTCTTTTGCACATTTTCCTCTCTTTTCTATTACTGTACCCAGGTATTTGAACTCTCTCACCAATTCCAGTCTCTCTCTATTCACTGTGACTTCGCACTGGTAGTCACCTTCTCTCTCAGTAACCCTCACTTTACTCTTTTCTACATTTACTCTCAGGGCACGACGCTCACAGACATCAGCAAAACTCTGCCCTAGTCTACCAAGTTCTTGTCCGGTATTTGCAAGTAGTACTGCATCATCAGCATACAACAGATTTGAGATATTCAGGGGTGGATTAAGAGTGCATGTGGCCCCTGGCTAAACCTCAGGTGGGGGCTCTTTTATCAAACAGTTGGCGAGTGAAGCGAGTCTCGATTATTTTATTCAGATCGAAAATCATTGTATTCAGCGGCCAGCTGATTGGGGATTAAGTTGTATGTAGGCCTGTTGTTATTTTTATTACTTTATATAATGAAAACCTAGATATATTATTAATGTAGCCATGGGGGAATGCCTGAGGGAAGGTTTGTTATGTGGGATTGGGAAGGGGCCCCCCTGGAGGGCCCTCGATCATGCATTCCCCTTAGGTGACCTTTTATATCAGATTTTCTGTTGACAAACTGTAGGAATTGGGGGCCTCCCAAATACTGGGGGCCCCTGGCTGCAGCCCAGTCAGCCCCCCCCTTAATCCGCCACTGGAGATATTCCATCCATCACCATTCATTACCATCGCCTTCGCCTGCTCCATTATTCGTGTTTTTACTTCTCTCATCACCCCATCCATATATATATTGAACAACCATGGGGACATCACACAACCTTGCCGCACACCCACGCCGATTGTGAACCATTCACTTAGATGCCCTTTAACCCTTACAAATGCTTCACTACCATCATAAAAACTATTGACGGCACCTAGCAGCTTACCATCTACACCGTACATACGCAAAACTTTCCACAATGCTTCTCTGTCTACTTTGTCATATGCTTTTCCCAGATCCATGAATGCCATAAACACCTTATGGTCCTTCTCACAAGCCTTCTCTGCTATCTGTCTCACTGCAAATATTTGATCCACATATCCTCTGCCACTCCTAAAGCCACCCTGTTCATCACTCACTAGGACTTCTGATATCTCTCTTACTTTCTTTATAATAATTCTTCCATATACCTTCCCTACCACACATAATAAACTTATGCCACGATAATTCTTGCACTCACTTCGCTCACCTTTATTTTTGTACAAGGGTACAATCACATCCTTTTTCCACTCTGCTGGCACAGTTTCACTCATCCATGCCTTCTTACATATCTCCAACAAGCACTTCATTCCATTCTGTCCACTACACTCAATCATCTCTGCATACACCTCATCAGTCCCAGCGGCTTTCCCATATTTCAGCCACTTCACAGCACTCTTCACCTGTGCAAGTGTCATGTCTCCTGGCACTGCATTCCTTCTCTGCACACCTCCAAAACCAATCATGTTTACAGCTGCTTTGCTCTCTCTGTTCCCATTTATCAGGCTTTCAAAATATTCTTTCCATCTGGTCCTTACTTCATCCCCATGGGTTAATAATCTACCACATTTATCCTTCACACCATCACATTTCTTTCCACTTTCACTTCTACATTTCTGCACCTCTTTCCAGAATAACTTCCTATTTTCAGAGTAGTTTGCATTCATTTTTCTTCCTAGATCATCATTTACCTCCTCCTTTTTCCTCCTCACTAGTCTCTTTACGTGTACATGCTTCTTGCTCTCAGTATATTCAATTCTTATTTCAGCTGAACCCCTGTCCTGTAACCACTCTAGCCATTTCTTCCTCTTTTCCTCCACCTCTCTCTTAACCTCATCATCCTACCATGCCGTACCTTTCTTCTTCGTTGTTACTCTTGCCACACCACACATCGCGTAAGCATTCCTAACTAAGCAATCCCTGTGTGCATTCCACAGGCTGTCCAGATCCATTTCCTTCCAGGTCACTGATTCTAACTCCTCCTCTACTTTGATCCTGTAATCATCTGCCATTTCTTTGATCCTCAGCTTCTCAGCTTTGACTCACTTGATGTAGTGCTGCCCTCGAGTGCCTACCCTTTCCCCTCTTCCTCCCTTCTTTCCATCCTTCTGTTCTGCCTTTCTTTCCTTTATTCTCTCCTCTTCCTTCTGCCTACAGGTGACTTTACACTCCTGTCTTCCATCCTTCATTCTTTCCTCTTCCTTCTGCCTGTAAGTGACATCCACTCACTTGATGTAGTGCTGCTCTCAGGTGCCCACCCTTTCCACTCCTCCCCCCTTTCCATCCTTCCTCCTCTGTCTTTCTTTCCTTCTTTCTTCCCTCTTTCTTCTGTCTACAGGTGGCTATACACTGAGTGACAAGCCAAATAGTTTCCTGTTACACCAGGAAACCATTTACTATGCTGGGTGGTAATCATATAACCAAATTATGGCACCTGGTGGTTTAGTGGGCAATGAAGGTGCTCCAAGAGGATTGAGCTTATGCAGGTTTATATCCAAGGGATGGTTGGGGTTTATTGGTTACGAAATCCTACTCAGGGATGAGTGAGGCTGATCACTCAACTTACATGTCAGGACCAACTTGCCTAGCCCCAGGCTCCTATGCTCCTCATGGGGCAACATTGGATTAGATGATGGTTGGATTATTATTATTATTATTATTATTATTATTCATTCATTCATTCATTCATTCATTCATTCATTCATCATCCAATCCTACGTTGCCCCATGAGGAGCGTTGGAGCCCGGGGCTAGACAAGTTAGTTGGTCCTGACATTTAAGATGAGAGTGACCAGCCTCACTCATCCCTGAGTGGCAATACGTGAGCAATAAATCTCAACCATCCCTTGGATATAAACCTTCACCGGCTCAATCTGATTGGAGCACCTTAATTAGCCACTAAACCACCAGGCACCATAATTTGGTTATATGATTACTGCCCAGTTTGGTACTCGTATATGGTTTCTTGGTGTACAGGAAACCGTTTGGCTTGTCACTCAGTGTAGTGTCACCCATAGGCACAAGGAAGAGATAGTGGTACATTATTATTATTATTAATGATTAGATGATGGTGATAAGGATGATGATTATTATTATCAACATTTGATAAATTTCATGCATGGTAGTCTAGTGATCCCTACCCCGATGTATGGAAGCAAGGCGTGGACCTTGCTAGAGGGAAAAAGTCAATAGTGAGAGCAGTGGAAATGAGTTACTTCAGAGGAGCATGTAGAGTGACATGGAGGGACAGGTTGATGAATGAATAAGTGAAGGAACGTTGTGTAGTGGATGTGGATGTAGTTGAGAAGATTAGGAGAAATACACTGAGGTGGTTTGGACATGTGGAAAGAATGGAGAATGAAAGACTGACTAAGAGGGTGTATGTAGGTGAGGTGGAGGGAGGGAGAGAGAGGGGAAGACCAAGGATGAGGTGGAGGGATGGAGTTGAGGGGTATATGCGGAAGGGGGGAGTGAGCTGAGGGGAGGGTAGGCAAATGGCGGTTGACAGAGCGACTTGGAGGCGTTTTGTCTGCGGCCACCCTTTGCGGGATTAGGGTGTTGGGCTGTAGATAGATAGAGATAGTCTAGTGAGTTAAAATGCTCCATCTGGATGTGGCCTGTAAGGGTTTCTGTGTGAGGGGTAGTTGGGGTTTATTTCTCACATAATGCCACTTGGGCAAGTAGCTGGCCACATGCTGTAAAGGTTGGGGCTTGGTAGGCTAGCCCTGGTCCCCCTGTGCTCCAGATGGTGCAGTAAAAAATTGTATGATAATATATAGATAGTTTGGCATATTTACAGCATTTGAAACTAACAGATGAATCAGCATCTTTTGTTGAAGGAAAAACACATGCACATAAATTTGTATTGTTTGTAAAGGCTCCAACATGCTTGCATGTGTTTTGCATGGTCACCTTATGGCAGTTCTCCATACTGCTTTGTCTCTGGCAGCCTCCCTGTTCAGACT
>JAGKTI010007744.1:22099-35843 GCA_018397915.1 Birgus latro | reverse complement strand
ATTGATGGAGTGTGTGGTGAAATGTTGAAGTATGGGGGAGAGATAGTGATAGAATGAATGTGGTAGGTGTGTAGATTGGCTTGGAAAGATGGTAGAGTCCCGGAGGATTGGAAATCAGGTATAATTATTCCCCTGTACAAAGGAAAAGGGAAAAAAGAAGTGTGTGGTAATCACAGGGGCATTTGCCTTCTTAGTGTAACAGGAAAAGTATATGGTAGGATACTTATTGACAGAGTTAGGGAAATAACAGAGGAATTAGTTGGAGAAGAACAAGGAGGTTTTAGGAAGGGAAGAGGTTGTGTAGATCATATATTCATTCTTAGATCTTTAGTGGAAAAGTTTCTAGACAAAGGAAAGAAGTTGTATGCAGCCTTCGTGGATTTGGAGAAAGCATATGACAGGGTGGATAGACGAGGATTGTGGAAAGTATTAAGAATAAATGGAGTAGATGGGAAGTTGTTGATGGCCGTGAAGAGTATGTATGAGAGTGCTACGGCTGCAGTGCGTGTGAATGGTGAACTGAGTGAATTTTTCCATTTGCAGGTTGGATTGAAACAAGGATGTGTCATGTCTCCATGGCTGTTCAGTCTGTATATGGATGGGGTTATAAAAGAGATGCAAGGTAGGGCAGTGGGTGTTGGGGCAGCCCTAGTGAGGGAGGGCAGTGTTTGGAAACTCTCTGTACTGTTGTTTGCAGTGTTGTTAAGAAAGACGTAGGGGAGCTGCAGGGCCTGGTAGATGAGTTTGGAAGAGTGAGTAAGAAAAGGATCTAAAGGTGAATGTAGGGAAGAGAAAAGTGATGGTCTTCGAGAGAAGTGAAGCCAGTGAATGTACAGTGAGATTGGATGGGAAGGATATGGAGAATGTGAGTGCGTTTAAGTACTTGGGTAGTGTGATGAGAAAGGATGGCGGTTTAAAGGGTGAAGTGCTTGAAAGCGTGCAGCAGGGAAGAAAGGTTGCTGGTTCCTTGAAAGCAGTGATAAGAAACAGGGAAGTGAGCATGGAAGTGAAAAAGCTGCTATATGACAGTATTGTGATATCAACTCTAACTTATGGAAGTGAAGCTTGGACCCTGTTGGAGGGACAGAAGTCAGGAGTGAGAGCAGTGGAAATGAGTTACTTGAAAGGTTCATGTGGAGTCAGATGGAGAGACAGACTGTCAAATAAGGAAGTGAAGGAGCGTTGTGGTGTGGATGTGGATGTGATAGGAAGCGTTAGGAGAAACACATTAAGGTGGTTTGGTCATGTGGAGAGGATGGAGAGTGAGAGACTGACGAGGAGAGTGTATGTGAGTGAGGTGGAGGGGGAGAGAAGGAGGGGGAGGCCAAGGATGAGATGGAGGGATGGAGTGGAGAGGTATATGAGAGGGGGGGGGGTGAGCTTGGAGCAGGGCAGTGAAATGGTGGGGGACAGAGCGACATGGAGGCGATTTGTTTGTGGCCACCCCTTACGGGATTGAGGCGTCTGGCGATAGATAGATAGATAGTTTTTACGTAAAGTTGTTAACAGACAGACAAACAGACAGACAAACAATCACACAGACAAACCGAGTGAAAACAATACCAGTCCCCGAGCCCATCCGGGGCGGGGACGGGTAATAACATAGGGGGGTACGTCAAGTGCCCTCTCTCACTTACCCTGTGCTGAGTTAGGGCCCTTGACTCCCTCTGGGATTATAAATTTGCAGTTTTAATGAGTCAGAGACACGCGTCTGTGGAGGTGCATAGGAGGTGGTGGTGGTAGTAGCTGGAATGGTAGTGGGAGTGACTGTGTGGTAATGGTCTTAGGTGGGGACGGTTGTTTTCGAGTGGTACCTGTTGGTAGTAGTCGTTAATTAGAAGTGATAAGCAGTGGTGATGCTGGTCGTTGTGATGCATAGTAGTATAAGTTGTTTTTGGATTGGTAGTAGTAGCAGTAGTAGTAGTTGTTCCCTAGGCAGTCTGGCCGAACAGCCCCGAGTCCTTAAGGAAGGCCATGGCAGAGACCGGGCTTTCCCACAGAGCTCTCAAGGAGTGTATGTTGCGTTGATGGCGTAGGTGATTGTGTGCAATGCAGTCTTTCATGATGTGCTTAATAGTATGGGGTGCTGTGTTACATCCTGGACAGGTGTCAGCGACAGAGTCATCCAGCCTCTGCTGATAACTCAAGAGGGGTGGATGATGCCCACATCTCAGCCTGCCCAGGTGGACCCTGTCCTCACGGGGGAGATAGGATTCAGAGGGATGGATATCAGGAGGCCGTGCATGCAGCTGAGTGTTGTCTTTGAGTGACTGAATGGAACGGCAAGTGATGTGAGTATGAATATGCTTCTGGAAGCTGGTCTAAGGCGGGCAGGGGGGAAGAGATGATAGTATTTGTGTATGATATCGTGTGCTGGGTGTTGTTTTGATGTTCCTTGGTGTGTGTAGATGTGCTGCCATGTAGTGTGGTGGATGTTGTGGGTTTGTGGAGGCTGCAGCGAGAGTTTGGGTGCCTTTCATGTCTAGATAATCCTTGACTTTGAGGACTTTGGTTTCTTGGTGTAGGTGGTCTGTAGGTGTAGTTGCTGTGCAGCCTGTGATTATTTTTAAGGCCTTGTTTTGTATGGTCCGAAGAGTGTTGTAGTATGTTTTAGTGAGGTTAGGAGTCCAAGCAGGGCTTGCATAATTCATCACTGAACGTATATATTGTTTGTATACTGTGGTGGTGGTTTCTTTGTTGTGTCCAAATATTGTATGGGCGAGTGACTTCAAGGCATTGAGTCTAGGTGTTAATTTATTTTTGATGTTTATGATGTGTTGTTTAAATGACATTGATGTATTGTATGTTACACCAAGGATTTTGTGTGTGTGTGTGTGTGTGTGTGTGTGTTGTAGGGGAGTGTTGTCTACGGTGAGGTGTGGAATGTGACTGTGTTCTGCTGTCCAGTTTGTGAGAAGGGTCACTGTAGATTTGGCTGGGGCTATTTTGAGCCTGTTTGTGGTGAACCATTCATGTAGTGTGTTGAGGTAAGGTTGGAGGATGTGTGCGGCTGTGTTTGCGTTTTGGTGTGTGCATGTAAGTGTTATGTCGTCTGCATAGGAAGATATGTGTATTTGTTGTGTGTGGGGTGTGGGTATGTCGTGCATGTATAGGTTGAAGAGTGTAGGAGACAAGACAGATCCTTGGGGGACACCATTTGTGAAGTTTCTGATGATCGAGGACTGATCAGCAAAAGTCACATGTGCATATCTCCTTGCTAAGTAGTTTGTTAGCCATCTTTTTGTGTTATTGTGCATGTTTGTGTTGAATATTTTGTTTGTGAGGTTGTGGCGGGGGATGGAATCAAAAGCTTTACTGATGTCTAGTGTGACAAGAAGTGTTCTATGTGGTGGCCTAGCTGAATTCATGCCATCAAAACTCTCTGTGTGAGGTCTGTAAGAAGAGTGTTTGTGGAGTGTAGTGGCCTAAAACCATGTTGTGATGGGGCTAGGGGTGTGTGAGGTGTAACTAGTTGTAGTACCAGCCTTTCAGTGACTTTGGAGGGGGTGCAGAGGAGTGTGATGGGGCGGTGTGAGGGAGGTAATGTGGGGTCTTTGTTGGGTTTGGGGATAGTGATGATAATGCCATGCTTCCAGATGTTGGGTATTATGTTGTGTGAGTAGCTGTAGTTTGATATGTTGGTGAGTGCTTGTATGCCTTGTGGTCCAATGTGTTTAAGGTGTATGTTGCTTATGTTGTCTGGTCCACAGGCAGAGTGCTTGAGGTTGCTGATGATGTGCTTCGTCTGGTTGTAGGTGAAAGGTGCGAAGTCTGGGTCTGTGGGGAACTGTCTCTTACGTCGGATGATACGTCGGTCGTCACGATGAGGGTTTAGATGGCTGACATGTGAAAAGTGAGTGATGAGAGTGTTTGCTTGTTGTTTGTTTGAAGGAATGGTGTCTGTTGTTGTGATGGCAGCGTGTGATTGCGTAGTGTTGCTGTTGGAGAGTGTGATGCTGTTTAGTGTTTTGTAGAGTTTGCTGGTGTTTGTTTTGTGATCAAGTGTTTGGAGATACTTATTCCAATTTAGTGTTTGCTGTTCTGATATTTTATTGTTTATTTGAGTGTTGAGTTCTTGTATTTGTTGTATGGTGTCATGAGTATGTGGTGTTTGGGAGTGTCGTAGTGTGTCCCATTGTCTGATGAGGCCTTGAATTTCTGGTGTGAAATTGGGGTTGTGTCTTTTTCTGTTGCCTTGGGGGATGTGTCTTTTGTCTGCGTTTTGTATAATTGTACTGAAAGTGTGCACAGCGGTGTTGATGTTTGTGACGAATGTACTGTTTAATGTTTCAAAGTGTTGTTCTGTTTCAGTTGTGAAGGCCTTCCAGTTGGCTCTCTTATAATTAGTATAAGTGTGTCTGTGGCCAGCTGGGGTGATTCTAGTTTTGGTAGTGATGATGATCGAGAGGTAGTCAGAGCCAAGGGCTCTGACCACTCTCCAGGAAGTTGTGGGGGCGAGGTTTGGGGAACAGAAGGTGATGTCTGGGGATGATGGGAGGAAGACGGTTTTGTGTGGGATATGGGTATGAAGATTGGGATAATTGAGTACGATAAGGTGATCTGTCTGGGTTTGTATTGCCAGCCCCTCTGTCTGTGTCAGGGTTGTTGACATACCAGGCCGACGCCTTGGCGTTGAAATCACCACTCGGGATGATGTTGGGTATTTTAGTGATGTTGTGTATTTGTGGAGAGTAATTGTGTGGTACTGTGGGGGATGACTGGGGGGGAATGTATATGCTGGCAATTGTTGTGTGTGATTTGTTACCAGCGCGAGTTTTAATTTACTGTATTTCTGTTGCAGTATCATGTGGGGGGAGAAGTGACTGTGTGTGTGCACTGGTGTCTGAAAAGTTGACGGATTTGTGTACCAGGGTGATGAGTCCACCGCCACCGCCGTCGGCCCGGTCCTGTCTGATGGTGGTGAAATTATGAAATGTATGTGTTTTTTGTGTTGTGCGTAGTTTTGTTTCTTGTAAGATGGCAATGTGTATGTTGTGTTGTTTGATGAATTGAGAGTTCTTGTTTTTTTGTGTTTATGCCATCTATGATTAGTTGGAGAATGTTTATGTTATGTATGCGGTGTGTGTTGGCTTCTGAAGCACGGAGGGGAGGTGGTGGTGAGGGTGGAGGGGAAGGGGTAGTGATGGAGGTAAAGGTTGGGGTGGATTAGTTCGGGGTGGGATAGGAGGGGTTAGGGAACTGGATGGTGTGGGAAGGATTGGTGGGTTAGGTTGAGGAGGTGTGGGGGATGTAGGAGTAGTGTTGGTGAGGGGGTTAGTGGGTGGGGGGAAGGAACATAAGGAGCAGGTCCAGGTGTTTGTGTAGTCTTTTCTGGATGCAAGTGTTGAGCAAGTGTAATGGGTCCAGTTCTTGCAGGAATTGCACTGAACTGAACCCTTTGTCTGTCGGCTCGACGTAATAGGTTATGAGCATGTTGGACATGTGTATTTGTTGGTGGGTCCTGGTTTGCTCTCAGTATCCCCGGCGAGAAGAAGTCGTCGAGAAATGACCGCCGGGGAGTCATTTCTCGGTGTAGAAAAAACGGTGTTGTTGTGGGTGGTGTGTGGAGAGATGTGGTACTTGCCCGGGCGACCGAAGCCACTCCCAGGTTCTCGGGCCCCGTGAGGGGCGGGGGGGTTGCGGTGGTTTGGCCCCCATGCTGTCCTCCTCTTCTCCTCGACAGCCTCTGGGGGGTAGACCCACGACGAAGACGTCACCGCTCCAGGTCTTTTGGATTGGTAGGTCGTGCTGCTTGTGGTCGTTGTGGTAGTGCATTATCTTGATGTGGTGGACGGTAGGGTACTGGTTGTGGCATATGTCGCTATGTAAGAGTAGTGGTTGTGGCTTTGTAGGAATGGTGGTTATGCTTGTGTAGGAGCAGTGGTTGCGGCTGTGTAGGAATGGTGGTTATGCTCGTGTAAGATTGATGGTTATGTGGGTGTGATGGTTGTGACTGTGTAGGAATGGTGGTTACGTAGGAGTGATGGTTGTGACTGTGTAGGAATGGTGGTTGTGCTTGTCTAGGAATGATGGTTGTGGCTGTGTAGGAGTGGTGGTTGTGGCTGTGTAAGAGTGGTGATTGTGCTTATGTAGGAGTGGTGGCTGTGGGTGTGTAGGACGTTGTGGTTGTGTAAGAGTGGTGGTTGTAGTTCTGTAAGATTAGAGACTGTGTAGGTGTGCTGGTTATGATTGTGCAGGAGTGGTTAGAAGTAGTGGTTCTCTAAGATTAGTGGTTGTAGTTGTATGTGGGTGGGTACTGTGAAGGAGTAGTGGTTGTTGTTGTGTACGATTGGTGTTTAAGGAGTGGTGGTTGTGGCTCTGTAGGGGTGTGGACTGTGTAGGAGTGGTGGTGATGGTTGTGTAGGAGTGGCAGTTGTGATTGTGTAGTAGTGGTTTTGTAGGACTGGTAGATGTGGTTGTGTAAGAGTGGTGATTTTGTGGAGTGGTGGCTGTATAGAAGTGTTATGTGACGTGTAGAAATGTTATGTAGTAGTGGTGGTTGTGATGGTGGAGTGGTGGCTGCGATGGAATGAAGGCTGTAGTGTTGTGGTTGTGGTTGTATTTTTGATGACTGTGTAAGAGGAATGGTTGTGTAGATGTGGTGGTTGTGGTTGAAAAAGAATGGTAGTTATACAGAAGTGGTTGAAAAGGAATGGTAGTTGTAAAGAAGTGGTTAAAAAGGATTGGTAGTTGCACAGAAGTGGTTGAAAAGGAATGGTAGTTGTACAAAAGTAGTGTTTAGGGTTGTGTAGATGTGGTGGTTGTGTAGGAGTGGTGGTTTTACTGCAGTAGTGGCTGTATAGGAATGGTGGCTGTGCAGAAGTGGTAACCTTGTAGTAGAGATGGTTCTGTAGAGGGACGGCTGTGCAAGAGCCGATGTTCCACAGAATTGGTGGTTGTGACTGTCTGGGTGTGTTGGTTGTGTAGGAGTGGTGGTCCTGTAGGAGGGGGTTGAGGATATGTTAAGGGGATGGTTGTGTAAGAGAGGAGGTTGTGGGTGTGTAGAAATGGAAGCTGTGTAGCTCTGTTTATGGTTGTATATGAGTAGTTGTGGCCGTAGTTGTAATCAATCTGGCTGTGTAATTCTGGTGGTTATGTAAGTGTTGTGCTTTTACTAGGAGTGGAAGTTGTATAGCAGTGATGTGGCTGTAAGAGCAAGAGCTGTGGTTGTGCAGAAATGATGTCTTTGTAGGAGTGCTTTTTTTGTGTAGAATTTGTGGTTGTGGTTGTGTAGGAGTAATTGTTGTGTAGGCGTTGTGGTTGTGGTTATGTAGGAGCATCAGTTATGTAGGAGTGCTGGCTGTGCAGAAGTGGTGACTGTGGTTGTAATGGTGTGGGGGTCGTGTAGGTGTGATGGGTGTGTGGGAGTGGGGGTCGTGTAGGTGTGATGGGTGTGTGGGAGAGATGTGGCAGTGTAGGAGAGGTGTTAGTGTAGGAGTAGAGATTGCCGTTGTGTAGAAGTGGTGGTTCTGGTAGTGTAAGACTAGTGGTTCTGTAGTCAAGGAGGTTGTGGTTGGTGGGAGTGGCAGTAGCGGTTGTCTAGGAATGGTGGTTGTGGTTTTGTAGTGATGGTGGTGATGGTGATGTGGGAGTGGGGATTGTGTGGGAGTGGAGGTTGTGATTGGGTAGGAATGGTGGTTGAGTATAAATGGTGGCTGTGGTTGTGTAGGTGTGGTGGTTGTGATTGTGCAGGAGTGGTGGTTGTGTCTGCAGGGGTGATGGTTGTGGATGTGTAGGAGCAGTGGTTGTAGGTGTGTAGGAATGGTAGTAGTAGTTGCGCAGTAGTCATTGCAATTATGTGTGAATGGTTGTTGTTTTTCTTCCTTCATGCGAGGAAGAAGGAACCGAAGGCCAGGAGCCTACAAATTGTTCCTTTCAAGAAAAAACAAAAGGTAACAGAGCCACATTCAAGATCCGTTCATATCGAGATGCCTGGACACACTGCGTTTGAAAGATGGGAGACCATAGGCAGCAGGAAAAACAGACAGAGGGAGACAATTCCAGAGTCGACCTGTTGCATACATGAAGGACTGGGAGTAACGGTTAACTTTAGCATTAGAGAGTTAGACAGGAAAGGGATGAGCGTTTGTTGCTACACACCCGTCGTAGTGGTGGAAGGATGCAAGCAGACAGTTCAGTGGGTCAACGACCACTGAAGTAGCGACAGAAAAGAGATTATGGTGCAACAGTGCGGCAAAGAGACAGAGGTTGAAGGGAGCCAGTAAGATGAGGAGAGTTAATGAGACGAAAAGCCTTTGACTCCACCTTGTTGAGAAGGGCTGTATGTGGGTAGCCTCCCCACACGTTAAAGTTGTACTTTACACAGGGGTGAATACAACCCGTGTATATGGTCAACAACTGTGCTGGGTTAAAGAAGGCACAGAGTCGACTTAGCACAACTAATGTCTTGGAAACAGATTTTACAAGACTGGTAATATGATCTTTTCGAGATAAATCCCGAGAGAATGAGACCCCAAGTATGTTAAAAGGTGATGCAGGATGGAACTGGAAATTGTTAAAATTAGAGGGTACTCTTGAGGATGTTTTTGTCAGTTTGACAATGTAAGAACAGAATTTTTGATAC
Organism: Birgus latro; assembly: GCA_018397915.1. Classification (NCBI taxonomy): domain Eukaryota; kingdom Metazoa; phylum Arthropoda; class Malacostraca; order Decapoda; family Coenobitidae; genus Birgus; species Birgus latro. The sequence goes on along the minus strand of JAGKTI010007744.1, from coordinate 27,259 downwards.
ATTAACCCGCCCAGTCCCAACCGATTTTTTACCCAACCCACCCTCAGAACCCAACTGATTTTCAACTTGTCTTTTTTTGGCTCAAACCTCCGTTTTTGGTGAGAAACGTCGAAAATTCATAGAGAAATCGCCCTCCTGAGCTTATAAATGTTGCTACAGGTGACAGTCAGCCTTACCTTTTGTTTTCACTCAAGGTACCAGGCTTCGAAGAAAATGAACTATGGGAGGGTTAACTAACTCAAGCCACTTTAAATTATGTATTTATTTATTTATTTGGTACGAATTTATGTGCAGTACAAGACTATATTGGTTTTCACACAATAATATAGGCGATATAAGCATTGTTCACTCACCAAAAACACCAACATATGGCACCTTCCATTACGATATTACCACCTCATCACTTCTGCTTGTTTCTTGCTCTAGCTTCTTTATTTCTTTGTCCTCCACCTCAGGAATCACTTTCACCGTGAATTTCGTCATTGGAGAGACCGTGGGGCAACATGTCTTTACTGGCCAGGTTACTGCTAACAGGTGAACTGCCGAGTGTGGAGGGGGGGGGGTCAGGTGGGGCCAGGCAGTAACCCCGCTTGACAGCGGATAGAAGAAGGTCTTCCACATATGCTTACCAAAAGTCACCCGCGAATCTTGAAAATGTGCAAACGGCAGGCCTTGCAATTGACTGATGTACGACGCACGTTGGTGGGTCTGAGCGTTAAAAAAAAGTGGTGACGTGCATCGTACGTCGGGGGGACTTGGCGGGTTAAAAACAACAGGATTACTTCGACTCCAATCAGAGATATGAGCCAAGTTAGACACTAGGTGTGCCATAGTCTCATCTCTTGTTTGTCGAAGTAACTGCTGAGATGGACTCTGCAGGAAGAGAATGGAGAGGTGAAGGGTGGAGTCATCAGCGTATAAGTAGATGGGGTTAGATGTCCAGCTTAAAAGGTAGCTGGTGAATAAAAGGAAGAAAGCTAGCGATAGGAGAGAGCCCTGAGGAACACCACTATTGATAGCTCTAGGAGAAGAACGGTGGCCGTCTACAACAGCAGCTATAGAACAACCAGAAAGGAAGCTGGAGATGAAGGCACAGATAGAAGGATAGAAACCGTAAGGGACATTTTGGAAATTAAAGTGAAGCGTCCCTGGAGGAATCCATACTAACGATCAGAAAGAAGGTTGTGATGGGAAAGACGCTTTATAATTTTTTTGTTAACAATAGACTCGAATAATTTTTTAGAGTAATTGGGCGATAGTTGGAGAGATAGGAATGATCACCCTTCTTCGGGACAGGCTGAATGAGAGCAAACTTCCACCACGAAGGAAAGGTACAAGTTGATAGACAAAGGCGAAATAGTTTGCCTACGTTGGGTGTCAGCACAGATGCACAGTTCCTAAGGACAACACGAGGGACTCCGTCAGACCCATATGCCATATTAGCATTGAAGCCAATGATGGCAGAAAATACATCAGTTGAAGAAGTTTTAATGTCACCCATGAGGAAGTCAGAGGGGGGGAAGTGATGGAGGAACAACACCGGAATCGTCTGAAGCACAACTGAAGGAGAAAGTCTGAGTGATGAGTGCTTTATCAGTAGGAGACATAGCTACAGAACCATCAGAGTGGAAAAGAGGAAGAAAGGATGAGCTAAAGTTGTTAGAAAGGCTTTTGGCAAGGTGCCAGAAGAAGCCGAAAGAATTCGAGTTGGAGATTTCAGGGCATTTAGTACGAATGAAATTATTTGTAGCAGAGCGAAGAACAGACTTAACATGATTCTGGACAGAAACATAAAAGAGATGAGATTCACGGTTGGCTCCTCTTCATAGCCTTCTCCCTGCTGTGAACAGCATTAGAACAAGCGTGATTTAACCAGGTTTTTTTGCATTAGTCATAGGATGTGAAAAAGAAATGTATGCTTCAATGTTCCACAAGACACACTCAGATGGCTCTCGGGCATGGAAGAAATATTTCTGCCAGGGAAAATCAAAATAGGCCTGAGGGACTCCCAGTGAGTAGCTAAAAAGTGCCACAGCCGCCGCATCTTGGGAGGGTCCACAGGCCTTACTGGAGGAACAGGACAGGTTAAGGTAAGGTTATGATTGGAGGAGTCCAATGGAGAGGAAAGATTAACAGCGTGAGCAGAAGTATAAGTTGTAAGTAAGAGGTCAAGTATGTTGGATCTCTCTCGAAGGCAGTCAGGGATTTGAGTTTAGGGTGCTGTACAAGCTACTCTAGGTCATTAAGGATAGCAAAGGTGTAGGCTTGTTCACCAGGTGGATCAGTGAAAAGAGAGGAGAGCCAAAGTTGGTGGTGAACACTGAAATCTCCTAAAATGGAGATTTCAGAGAAAGGAGAAACTGATAGGATGTGTCCCATCTTAGAAGTAAGATAGTCGAAGAATTTTTCATAGTAGAGTTAGGGGATAAGCAAACAACACAGATATATTTAGTCAGAGAATGAGAGGAAAGCCGAAGCCTGAGAGTGTTTCATTTCGAGTAGGAGTGGTGTTGTGTAGGAGTGGTGGCTGTGTAGTCATGGCGGTTGTGGTTGCTTAGGAGAGGTGCTTGTGGCTCTGTAAGAGTGGTGGCTGCATAGATATAGCGGTTGTGTATGAATGGTGGTTGTGTATAAATGGCGGCTATGCAGGAGTGGTGGTTGTGGTTGTGTAGGAGTGGTGGTTGTGCTGTGAGGAAGTGGTGGTTTTGTAAGAGTGGTGGTTGTGGTAGGTAAAGGTGGTAATTGTTTAGGAGTTGTGGTTGTGTAGGAGTAATGATTCTGAGGGAGTGGAGGATATGGTTGTGTAAAATTGGTGGTTGTGAAGGAGAGTTGGTATTGTAGAAGAGGTGGTTGTGCAAGAGTGGTGACTGTATAGGAGTGATGGTTCTGATATGTGGAGGTGTGGTGGAAGTGAAGGAATGTTAGTTGTAGTATGAACAATGTTTATGTAGATGGGTTAGAAGTGTAGGAGTATTGTGGATGTGGAGGACTGTTGGTTATGTAGGTTTGGTGGCGTAGGACATCTGGATGCTTGGGTGTGGCGGCTACTTGGGAGTATGGATCTGGATGTTTGAAATGGTTGTTGTGGCTGTGGTGGGGTGGTGGTTGTGGCTGTGGTGGAGTGGTGGTTGTGGCTGTGACGGAGTGGAGCGTGTGAAGGAGTGGAAGTTGTGAAGGAGTGGTGGTTGTGAAGGAGTGATGATTCCATAATACGGGTGCTTGTGATTGCACAGGAGTGATGACTGTGTAGGAATGGTGGTTGTGAGGGAGTGGTGGTTCCGTAAGAGTATTACCTGTTGGTGTGGGGGGCTTGTGGTTGTACTGTGCAGGAATAGTGGCTGTAAACGAGTGGTGGTAGTGGCTTTATGGCTGAAGTAATTGTCACTGTGTATTATTTGTGGTTATGTAGGAGAAGGTTTGGTGGTTGCTTAGGGGGTCTGGGTGTGGTACAGGAGCGATGAGAGTGATTATGTAGCTGTGGTTTGTGTAGGAGAGGTGATTGTGCCTGAGTGGTGTTGTGAAGGAATGGTTGTTCTATAGGAGTGGTGCTTGTGGTTGTGTAGGAGGTTCTGTGGAGGTGGTTGTGGTTGTGTAGGATGTAGTTATGGATGTTCAGGAGTAGTGTTTGTGTAGGAGTAGTGGTTATGGTTGCATAGTAACGATGATTGTGACTGCCTAGGAGTGGTGGTAGTGTAGAGGGGTTTGTGGTTAAGAGCTGTGGATATGGTTGTGTTGGAGCGATGAGTATAGCTGTACAGTTGTGGTTGTATAGGAGTAATGGTTGTGGTCGTGTGAGTGATACCGGCGTTGGAGTGGTGATTGTGGTTGTGTAGTCAGAAGTGGTAATTGTGTAGAAGTGGTGGTTGTGTATTAGTGGTTGATGTATAAGAATGTTAGTTGTGGTTGTTTACGAGGTGGGGTTGTGTTGGAGTGGTGGTTGTGGTTGTATAGGAATGGTGATTCTCTAAGAGTAGTAGTTGTAGTTGTGTAGGACTGGGGCTTGTTGCTCTGTAGCAGTGGTTGCTGTGGCCTTGTGTAAGAGCTGTAGTTATGTAGGTGGTGGTAAATGTCTAGGAGGGGTGATTGGATTTGGTTTCGAAGGAATGATGGTTGTGGTTATGTAGGAGTGGTAGCTGTGTATGAGTGGTGATTGTGTAGGAGTTGTGGTTGTGGCTGTGCAGGTGTAGTTGTATTTCTGAAGGAGTTGTGGTTGTGCCTGTGTGGAAGTGATGGCTTAAATGAGTAGAGGTTGTGTAGGAGAGGTGGTTCTATAAAAGTGATGGTTGTGTATGGGTAAAGTTGTGATTGTGTAGAAATTGTGGTTATGTAGGATTGGTAGTTCTGTAGGGGTTGTGGTTGTGGTTGTGTGGCAGTCGTGTTGTGTAAAAGTACTGGTTGAAGTGTGTTCGAGGGGTTGTTGTGGTTGTGTCGGAAAGGATTTGTGGTTGTGGTCGTGTGTCATTGGTGGCTGTGTTGGAGTAGTGATTATGGATGCATAGTAGTGGTGGTTGTGTAAGAGACGTCGTTGTGTAGGGGTGGTGTTTGTGTAGGAGTGGTAGCTGTTTAGGTGTGGTGGCTGAGGCTGTGTAGGAGTGTTGACTTGTTGTTGTGTTGGAGTGGTGGTTGTGCTAGTGTATAGGTGGTGGTTCTGCAGGAGTGTTAGCTGTGGAGGAGTGTGTGGTGGTCGTGGACGAACGAATTTGAGTGGTGGTTGTGGTTGTGTAGGACACGGGGTTGTGTATAAATATTGGCTGGAGTTATGTAGGAGTGATGTTAGTACAGGAGTTATTGTTGTCGTTAAGGAGTGGCGATTGTGGTTGCTTAGGAGTGGTGGTTGTGGTAGTGTAGAGATGTTGGTTACGATTGTGTTGGAGTGTTGACTGTGTAGGAGTGATGGCTAAAGTGTGTAGGGGTGGTAGTTATGTAGAAGAGTTGGTTATGGTTGTGCAGTAGTTGCTGGGTAGAAGTGTTGCTTATGGCTGTACAGGAGTGTTGGTTGTGGTCGTGTATGATTGGTAGGTATGTAGATGTGTTGGCTGGAGTGGTTTAAGAATGATGGTTGTGGTTGCACAGAAGTGGTAGTTACGTAGAACAGGTGCTTGTATCTCTGTAAGAATGTTGCATGGGAAAGATGGCTATGTAGCAGTGCTGGGTGAGGCT
>JAGKTI010007744.1:0-12079 GCA_018397915.1 Birgus latro | reverse complement strand
AAAGAATTACTGTACAGGTATATTAAAAATAAGGTGGAGGGGGGAACCGTGACAAAGTTCGAGACATGCTCCCCCTCTCCTGGTTTGGTAATGACTAATGGAAAGCCTGCCATGCCGACTGCCGTGCACTGTTGCCAAAGGAAAAATTATTGAAATCCGCTAAATTAGTCTCAGATGTGGTAAAAATCCTCCAGACTGAGGGTAATTAACGAAAAAGAAAATGGGCAAGACTTAAAAAAAAAAATGGCCAAGACCTAAAAAAAAAAAAAAAAAAAAAAACAGAGAAATGTAATAATTTTATACCAGCTAGACTGCTTTTGAAATCTCTAAATTTAGCGGGAAAATTGCTTCATTGGTAACTGCTGACATGAGTCGTGAAAACGTGCCAGATGTCACTATTTTTTTTTTATTGATCTATTAAAAAAAAAAATGCTAAACTTAACTAGTATTTTCGCAATATTTTTTTTTTACACCATAAATAATGTTTGCAGGGCAGGCAAAGACTGTTTCCGTCTCCTAAATGAACGTTGCCAGACCCAGGGAGTTTTGTCCGAAACTTAATGAAAGCGAGTCATCACTTCTTTAGGCGATTGTACAGATAGAAGAGAAACTCGGTATCATGTCTTTTCAAACAGTTCGTACAGTTCAACCAGTTACTAGCTCAACACCACGGTCTTTGCAGTCACAGGCTCAAGAACACGTCGCACGTCCACTCAGCAGACAAAACGTCACACCAAGTTCATCAGCCATGTCACATGCAAGACCTGCGCCGCAAAGCAATTTGTCTCATAACCGAGCCAGATCTACAGGCAGAACAAAGACAGTTTGTTGGGATTGTAAATGAACAGGTCATTGTGAAGCTCACTGTTATAAGAGACTAGAAGATGAACGACGACACAGGCGTGATATTAGAACACCTTCATGATCATTCAGGAATAAGTACTGTACTTATAAAAGCCATTATCATTCCACTAGCGAATGCTGTGCCTTTTCCAATACACAGTAGGAGGTAACCCTGCGCCAGAAGGAACACAGGATCCTCCATAACAACACAAAATTCTGAGCTCCCAATATGCCAAATCGGCCTTCTGACTCACTAAGGTGTATTTATCTTAAGAAATTGTGAAGGAGTCCATACATCAATTCAATTCTCATGGACTCTGGATCTATGGTGAGCTTAATATCTGAGTCTTCCCTAAACATTACTAAAAACGGGTTTGGATCCTTGAGCCTCCTGACATTCGTCTCTGTGGTGATGACAGCTCAGAATTTTATGTGAAGGGCAAGGTAACTCTTGAAATAAAACTCGATGACTTGATAAAACCTTTCACAGCTGAGTTTTATGTCACAAACTCCGGTATCCTGCAGATGTTTTGATTGGTACTGACACCATGGCTCAACATCCTATTGAACTGATACCTGCTTGTGGTAGTATTACAGTAAAGGGATTTTAAGTATCAGGCATGAATTGCCACACCGTGTCCTTTCACGGGTAAATTTGGTGACACAGGCTACCGTGACTCCACCACCGCCAGTTGAGAGCAATGAGGATAATTTAGTACCAGTATCTCATGACCCCTTCTAACAGTGACACAGTAGTTTTCTCATCTACGTCTCATTAACTACCTCAAAGAGTCTGAATGGTATTTTGCATCACGGTGATGAAATTAGCGGTGACAAAATGGTGCACAATTTAGTTCCTATGCGAATTCACGAGAGTCGCTGTCCGTGTTGTATGCGCGACAGGAGTGAGTTCTTTAACTTTACGTGAGACGCGTCGTGTGCATAGTTTCACAATCGAGTCAGAATTGTGTTCCGTGTTGGACGATAATTTGTGTTATCTTTACTTATTAAATGTCATAAATGCTCCACTAAAAAAAAAAGTGGTACAAAGACTGACGATTTCCTGGTTTACCCATCGGCCGTAAAGGTGTACCAGGATATACCATTCTCTGTAACTGCAAAGGATGATGATGATTATTTATCTGGAGTATATACCACTGAAACACTACGGATTCTGCGACAACTTCTTCAGCTGATCTCACTTTCAATCCAGGCGACTTCCCTCAATATAAAGAACAATTAACTTATCATTTGCACACCTACAGAGATGTTGTGGCTTAACCTGGTGAATCTATGGGTAAGACTGGTATGATGCTGGTATGATGAAGCATACTACTGAACTGTTTCCTAGTACCTGACCAATTTATGTCCCGGCATTTAGATTACCCCATAATTTACGAAAAGAAACTGACGAGATAGTACATTCCATCTATCCATCATCCAATCCAATGTTACCCCATATAGAAGCGTAGGAACCCGGGGCTAGGCAAGTTGTTCCAGACATTAAAGATGAGTGACCAGCCTCACTCATCCCTGAGTGGCATTACGTGAGCAATAAACCCCAACCATCTCTTGGATATAAACCTACACACGCTCAACCAACTTAATTACCCAGTAAATCACCAGGCGCCGTAATTTGGTTATATGGTTACCACCCAGCGTAGCAAATGGTTTCCTGGTGTACAGGAAACCATTTGGTTTGTCACTCAGTCTAGTCACCCATAGGTAGAAGGAAGAGGAAAGAATGAAGGAAAGAAAGACAGAAGAGGGAGTGTAAAGTCACCCACAGGCAGAAGAAAGTGGAAAGAATGAAGGAAAGAAAGACAGAAGAGGGAGTGTAAAGTCACCCACAGGCAGAAGAAAGTGGAAAGAATGAAGGAGAGAAAGACAGAAGGGGAAGGATGGAAGAATGGAAAGGGTAGACACCTAAAGCAGCACTATATCGAGTAAGTGGATGGTGAGCGCCCCCACTTACCACAAACGAGATAGTACAGGGTATGCTAAATCAGGACATCGCTGAACACTCCGTCAGTCCGCAGAATAGTCCGTTTTTCCTAGTCCCCAGGAAAGCAGAGTTTAGTCCAGTAGTTGACTATCGTAAATAAACTCTGTCACTGTACCCGATCGATTCCCATTTCCACTCTTAACAGAGTTGCTGAAATCACTTGCCGGGAATAATGTTGTTTTCACTTCCCTTGACTTACTGGCTACTGGCAAGTTGAAATCAGAGTTGTCTCACCCCATAACTGCATTCAATACTCTTCCTGGCCAGTATCATTTCAAAAGGCTTCCTTTTGGTCTTAGAAATGCTCCTTCAGTATTCATGAGGCTTATCCTTTCTGTACTCAGTGGTATGATCAGTCATTCTCTTTTTGTTTGTCTAGATGATAAGCATATCAATCCCTGAAAATTTTGCCAAGCTAAAGCAAGTTTTTGATAGCCTTCATACGGCAGGTCTGAAGGTTAAGCTCAGTAAATGCAACTTTCTACGTAAAAGAATTAAATGTTTTGGAAATGTGGTTGACGCTGAAGGAATTCGTACCTCAGATGAGAAAGTTAGGGCAGCTTCTAACTTCCCAGAACTTACCAGTACTGATGATGTAAGGAGTTTCTTTGGTTATGCACAGATCGCCGCTCCTCTTACTAAATTTCTTAAGGAAAACAAGAAGCGATGCCAAGGCACAGCAAACCCGTCCCCGTCAGTCATTTTAGTGCTGATGTATAAACACAATAGGATATCTAGTCAAAGATGTCACATATCAAATTTGGAGTAAATCAGGTAAAAATTGACGATTTTATGCCCATTTGAAACTTTAGGCCCAACCCACCTAACACTGACCTCCCTACCGCTAACTGGGGGGTAACCCCCCTGATATGATGAGGCAGGTTATAGGATGCAGATTTGAAAGATACACCTTTAGGTTTTAGTTTCATGTCGATGTGACGAATTTGAAAGGAGTTATGGCAAGAAAAAAAAACTTTTTTGGCCTACAGCCTGGGCCTTGGCCCAATTTAGCCCAAAATTTAATCAGGTGATCAGAAGGTCATAGCCCATCATCCGTGTAATTTTGATCAAAATGGTACCAGTTGTTCTCGCGTAGAGTTGTTAACAGACAAGCAAACAGACAAACCAAGTGAAAAAAAATACCCGTTTGTCTGGACTAATGACCAGTCTCATGCCTTTGAAACACTGAAGACAGTACTTATTAATCCCTCTGGTGCCAGGAACGACGATCGTCGATTTTTCAGGATTACTTAACCCGCCGAGTCCCATCGACGTATGGGTACGTCACGATGTTTTGTCATAGCTACACCCATCGACGTATGGGTACGTCGCGCAATTGCAAAGGTCATAATTTGCACAATTTTCAAGTGTCTTGGGCATATGTGGGAGACCTTCTTCTACCTGCTGTCAAGCGGGGATACTGCCTGGCCCCACCTAACCCCCCTCCCCCCCTTCCCCCCCACTGGGCAATTCACCTGTTAGCAGTAAGCTGGCCAGTTAAGGTATGTTGCCCCACGGTCTCTCCAATGACGAAATTCACGGTGAAAGTGATTCAAGAGGTGGAGGACAAAGAAATAAAGAAGCTAGAGCAAGAAACAAACAGAAGTGATGAGATGGTAATGTCATAAAGGAAGGTGCCATATGTGAATGTGTTTGGTGACTGAACAATGCTTCTATTGCCTATATAAATGTGTTAAAACCAATATAGTCTGTTACTACTCATAAATTCGTACCAAATACATAAATAAATATGTAACTGAAAGTGGCTTAAATTAGTTAACCCTTCCATAGTTCGTTTTCTTTAGCCAGGTACCCTGAAAAAGAAAGAAAATGTAAGGTTGCATGACACCTGTATCAACAGTTTTAAGCACCGGATCGCGATTTCTCTATGAATTTTCGATGTTTCTCACCAAAAGTTGAGTCAATTAAGAAAAAAAATGCTCGCGATTTTGCGGTATCGTAGGTTGGAAATCGGTCGGGACGTGACAGGTTAAAATCGGGGGGACGACTGTCTTAGTGCTATGAAAAACTGGTGGCCACATGCTCCGCCCCAATTGTGACGTAGATCCCTTCCAACCTATCAGAACTAAGTGCTGGATAGGCGGGAGGGAGGATCCCAGCCCGTACCCAGGCAGTGGAGGGTGAACTCCCACCTCCCTCTCACTGCGTCTCTCTACTCCACAATCTTGTTGCTACCCTACATCATTCGCTTCTCACCACCACAACCACCCTCTCACAACCTCCCCATCCATTCTCCATCACTCCGCCGTGGATCCCCACCTCCCAGTCATCTGGGGGAGGGTTATTTCCCCCTACCCTCTCTCCTCGTCCCTATACCTCATATGGGCTTCTTTGTGCATACATGAACAAGGGGCACATGTTGTACCTAGATAACTGATACACGAGCCCCAAACTGTGCCAACACTTACAACAGCAAAATACAGGCACTTTTGAGACCATAAGGGAGCACAGAAAACATATACCTACATTGCTACAACAACAGAAAACTGGTGACACTGCAAAGCAGAAAACCAACACTGTGATGTGTAAAGTGGAAAGACAAATGCAGTGTTACGACTCTCTCCACCTTACACAGGGGGGTTAAGGTGCCTACTGGAATGAAGGACAGGCAGGGAAATGACATCTGTAAGTCCGATGTCATTCTTGACTACAACGTATACATGCATCTTGCAGACAAGAGTGACATGATGATCAGCCAGGTAGAGTGTGTCTGGAAGACAGTGAATGGTACAAGAAACTTTCCTTTCACCTGGTCGATGTTGCCGTCCTAAATACGCACATCTACTACAAACGGCACACAGGGATCAACGTGCCAATTCATATACTCTTGCATACCAGATCTTGGAAAAGCATGGGACATTGGCATGAACAGTAACCGGCCATGCAGGTTCCACCCCCACTCTACCTGACCGACTTGTGGCAGTGGTTGCAATCAAAAGGCACCACCTTGAAAGTATCCCTCTCAGTACAGAGAGATCACGACAACAAAGAGCCCATGTACAGAGACAGTGTCATGTATGCAGTTTCTTAAAGAGAAAGCAACGAGAAAGGAAATCCACCTTGTACCAGTGTCACGAGTGCGGTGTTCCCTTGTACCTAAAAGATTATTTTGTTGAATACCACTCACTCCAGACTTATTGAAAAGGAGCTACATGCAACTGTAAAAAAATAGTCAAAATAGTAGTAAGAACTGTATATGATAAGCATAGAAAAGTAAGCAGAAAATAGTAGTAAGCACTGAATATGATAAGCACAGAAAAATAACTAAAGTGTAAGTGGCCAGTTATCTAGGTATACGAACTGACGTGCCCTAAGTTTATAATCACATGCGTCCGAGACACCATGTGAGATATCGCATTGTCGCATATCGTGAAAAAACATCCACCATCTCATCAATCACCAAGGCAGACACCGTTACCCCTAATCTCCCGAGGGACAGCGAGGGCGAGGTGTGAACGACCCGGTTTATACCTCCGTGGAAACTACATAATGATTGCTGTTTACAAATGATAAACTTTGTATATGTGTACTCATCCATTTTTTCCCACCAACTTAATTATTTTGCATGTTTTAGCTAAAAAAAAAAAAAAATCTCGAAAATTTGACAGCTTATAGATTTGACAGCTCTGAGGGGAGGGGAGGGGAGGGGGGAAGGGGGGAGGGGAGAGGGTTGGGGGGGTTTGGCGTGGGCGAGGAAGTTTAACCCGCCGAGTCCCACCGACGTATGATGCATTTTTTTCCGTTGTCAGACCCACCGACGTGCATCGTACATCAGTCAGTTGCAAGGCCCGTAGTTTGCACATTTTTCAAGATTCGTGGGTAATTTTTGGTAGGCGTATGTGGGAGACCTTCCTTTACCTGCTGTCAAGCGGGAATATTGCCTGGCCCCACCTGACCCCCCTCCCCCCTCCCCCCCACACTCAGCAATTCACCTGTTAGCAGTAACCTGGCCAGTAAAGGCATGTTTTCCCATGGTCTCTCCAATGATGAAATTCACGGTGAAAGTGATTCCTGAGGTGAAGGACAAAGAAATAAAGAAGCTAGAGCAAGAAACAAACAGAAGTGATGAGGTGGTAATGTCGTACAGGAAGGTGCCATATGTGGATGCATTTGGTAACTGAACAATGCTTCTATTGCCTATATAATTGTGTGAAAACCAATATAGTCTTGTACTACACATAAATTCGTGCCAAATAAATAAATAAATACGTAATTTAAAGTGGCTTGAATTAGTTAACCCTTCCATAGTTCATTTTCTTTGTAGCCAGGTACCATGAGAATGAAGGAAAATGTAAGGCTGACTGACACCTGTACACCTCAGGAGGGCGATTTCTCTATGAATTTTCGATGTTTCTCACCAAAAGCGGAGGTTTGAGCAAAAAAAGAAAAAAAGTTGAAAATTGGTCGGGTTCTGAGGGTGTGTTGGGTAAAAAATTGGTCGGGACTGGACGGGTTAAGGGAATGGAGGATTATAGGAGAAATGGAGTGGAACTGCGAAGAAAACGAGAGTCGCGACGTATTTTCTTCACTAACAAAGCTGCGAAGGGTACCTTTTTAAAATTTTGACGGGCCATAGCTCAGTAACTATGTGGTCTGGAATGTTCTGGTTTGCAGCGTCATGTGTGTAAATTCAAGCTCTAAACATTGGGCATAAAACTTTTTACTTCTGTAAGAGTTTGAAGAATGACCATGAATTACGTTCTGGGAGGAATCTCTGTCAAAACATTGCATACCAGAGGGCAGGGGTTAATGCCCCAGTCCTGGCATTCCCTGATTATAAGAAACCTTTTCTTCTCTGTACAGGCGCATCTGGGGTAAGTCTAGACATGGTATTGATGCGAAATGATCATGCAAAGAGGAAGCGTGTAATAGCATTTGTTAGTTGTGCCCTCAGTGCCATTGAACGTAACTAGTGTTGCTGATTGGGAGGCAAGTTGTTTAATCTCTCAGACATTTCGGAGACGTAATCTATGGATATCCAGTATATATCTAAATGGATCATCTGCTGCTTTGTGATTTAGTCAAAGGAAGAAATCTTACCAGACGTCTAGCACGATGTTTAGGTATTATCTAAGTCTTCAACTCAACCTTTGAGTACATGCCTGGTAAATCAAATGTAGTTGCAGATGCTCTTTCACGTCAGGTAACTGCAGCAGTCTCACCATATCAACCAAGTGAAGTTCCTTACACCAGTCTAACCTTAAATGTTGTTTACAACTGTCAGTGCACAGACCCCCTGTGGTCTAAGGCTATTTATTTCCTAGAGTCAGGAGACACATCGACCTTATCTATTCTGCCGGTGTCAGCAGATGATCTCATGTTAGACAATGATATCTTGAAAAGAAAGACATCGCTTACCGATAGGGACATACCTAATAGAGAGGTACAGTCGTGGTCATATATAACCACCTATCCTCCGGTACCCCGTGCCTCAGGCAGGCTCCTTTATGCGCTGCAAGTCACAATGCGGTAAGAGGCACTGAGAGGGAGGGGCCAGAGAGGAAAGGGAAGGTTGGTGGGGGGCCGAGCGATGGTGCTGGGGTGGAGTTGGGGAAGGGAGGGAGGGGAGGGAGAATGAAATGTGAAGTGGTTGTCACATTATTTCTGTTTTCTTTCATTCAGGGTATGATATAAGGAGTTAATATTTGATAGATAATGCTGCGTTATGCCTTGTATAGCGGCATCAGATAACAAGCTTTAGATAGCTGGTGAAATCAAGGGCTGGCTCATGAAAGAAATATACTGACATGACAGATCAAACATTAGTGTGGTGCCAGATATTTGTGTTTGTCTGTGTATTTTGACTTCGGACGCAGAATGGAATCTGGATGGCTTTGTCTTTCGTAATGTTTGTATAAGAAACCTCCTCTACCCTTACATGTAATTAATTTTTGGAACTAAATATCATATGCAACCTTTGACATGGCTGTGTCCACAGTAAATATGATCATCCCCTACTTCCCATCATGTCTATAGTTACCATCATGTCACACGTTTTATGGCATTTCTATACGAAAAGGCTTTTTAAAATAATTGTGCATGAAGGCAGCTAAATTTGATGTATTTGTCCATGGGTGGATATAATAATGATATCGCTCATAATCTGTTAGAAAGAAAATAAAACAAATCCTACCCAAACTCCCAGTGTTTACTGACACTGGTCAAGCCAAAGCAACCAGGAAAGCCTTAATAAGTAGTCCATTGGCCTCCTCCCTCAATAACCACTTGCAGTCTTCGCGGCACCGAGGAAACGGTGTTGATGGTTTGCTGGTTTCGTCTGAACAGCTCCCACTCGTCCTTGGTTTGCTGGAGGAGACGGGCCCGTGTCGTCTCGTTCTCTTCCTCCCACACATTGACAATCTGGGCTTAAACAGTCTCGATGGCTCTGCACTAATGTTTGATCTGTCAAGTCAGTATATTTCTCTCACGAGCCAGCCTTTGAAATCACCACCACCTATCTAAAGCCTGTTATCTGACGCCGCTATACAAGGTGTAATGCAGCATTATCTACTGAATAATAATTCCTTTATATCATACCCTGAATGAAAGAGTATACGCAAATATTGTGACCACCACTTCGTGTTTCATTCCCCCTCCCCTACCTACCCTTCCTCCCCTCCCTCACCCCACCCCAGCACCATTGCTCGTCCCCCCACCCACCTTCCCTTCTCTCTCTGGCCCCTCCCTCTCAGCCCCTCTTACCCCACTGTGACCTGCCGAGCAAAAAGGGGCCAACCTGAGGCATGGGGGTACCGAAGGATAGGTGATTATTTATGACTACGACTGTACGTCAACTTGTTGTTCCCATTGATTTAATACCTGCAGTATTCCACCACATCCATGACATCTCATGCATCCCATCCAAGAAAAGATCAGTGTTTGAGACAAGCACGCCTTTCATTTTACTGGCCTACTATGCGTAAGTACCATCAATGTTCACTGTGATTCCTGTGTTCCCTGTTATCATAAAGGGTCAATCAGATTACCTGCTCCACTTTTGCAATATCCAGTTCCATCACGTCCATGGGAAACTGTTTCTATTGACCTCCTTAAGTTGACTCTTATGGAGTCAGGTGCAGGGTATTTGTTTGTGTCAATTGATCATTTCTCACGTTACTGTGTTCTCGTACCTCTCCAAGACAAGTCTGCGAAGAGTACTGCACGTGCTTTCATTGAGCATGTCATTTGTCTATTCACTACGCCATCTACTGTTATTACCAATAATGGCTCAGAGTTTAACAGCCTTCTTGTTGAGATTTGTAAACAGTATAACATCAATAAATGTAATGTCATACCCAACCATCCCACTTCCAATGGCCTTGTTGAAAGGCAAAATCATAAGGTGCTGGAGTGCTTAAGGTACTTAGCACCTGTTGGGACGAGTGGATAGCCCAAGTTGCTGCCTCAATCATTAGTTCCATCAATAAATCCACAGGTGAAACTCCATTCTTTGTCTTATATGGATTCGATAAAAAAAAAAAAAAATGACCTATTTAGTGCTATTGTAGAAACCTAGTGCACTCTATAATATGGATGATTATGTGAAAGTGAAAATATACCAGTATATACACCAGAAAATACACCAGCATATAAAGGCTAATTTGGCCTTATCTAAAGAGTATGTGATACAACACTAGCATAAGTCTGCATCACCTATCAACATTAACATGGGGACTTACATTTGCTCGTTCATATACAAGCAGCTCTAAATTATATGACAAATTTACAGGCCCACACAGCATATCTGGTAACAGTAACAAATTTGAGGTCAAGGACGTCATCTGAGAGTAAATGGGTTCACGCAGACGATCTTAACCCATCGTGTCCAGGTGACAAGTATATGTGATGACCCGGGGACGTCCAGGTGGCACGTGTACATGATCTAGTGTCTCACGGCGTTGTCTGAATATTCCGCGGGTTATTTTCACCGCACACAGCCACTGGCAACCCTCCTGCATGCATCCGAGTCACGCTCCAGTTACCTGTGTACTTCCATAATGGACAGACCTACACAAAAGTTTTCCCTTTGTCTGGATCCTCGGCTTCCTGCAGCTGCCGACATCAACATCAATGAAGTCCAAAGGCTAGAAAAGAAAAGGCCTTAGTGATAGTGCAATAGGGAGAGAACTCGAGGTGACATTATTGCCAATTGTGAGTGGAGAAAGTGACTCTTCCTCTGAGGAAAGCGAACACCATGATGAGTGTTTGTTGGTATTTATGCGTCGTCGCATGAGGGTGGATCACGTGAGTCCTCCACTGTGCGCCCATCATTTCCCCCTGTACGTTCATCTGCAATTTCCAGTGATGGGAATGGTTCAGAGGCTATTGACGATCCTGGAGAGGGGGATATTGGCACGGATGAGGAGATGGAAGAGGAGGTACGCAGTGGAAAAAGGGAGAAGGTAGAGGAGAGAGGGAGGAGGAAGCGTGGTGAGGCAAGTCTTGCACCACTGCTGTGTCTGTTTATGTGAATAATGGATGCAGAAAGTTTGTTTCATGATGAAATCAGTGCCCTATTTTTTAGTGAAAGTTTTCGTGTGTATATATTTGTTATGATGAAAAACTACAAATCACAGGAAAAAAAAAATCTTATGGTGGAAAATATAGTGGAGTGAAGAAAGGGAGGAGGTGGAGGAGGAAGGGAGGAGGAAACGTGGTGGGGCAAGCATCACTCTCTATTTATGTGAATACTGGAAGCAGAAGCTTTGTTTCATAATTAAATCAGTGTTTTATTTTTTATTGAAAGTTTTCGTGTGTGTATATTTGGTGAGATGAAAAGGTACAAATCACAGAAAAAAAAATGATATAGTGGAAAATATTTTCAGTTATGGACTCCGACATTTTCAATTATGGACTATTTTGTTCAAAATGTTTTTTTTTTTTAGGTGTTATGTAGTAGTACCGTTAGAATAGCAGTTGCAGTAGTAGTGGCAGTAGTTGTGGTAATAGTGGTAGTAGTAGCAGTAGTTGTTGTAAAAATGGTAGTTGTAGTAATAGTAGTAGTAGCAGTATTTGTAGCAGTGGTAGTTGTAGTAGTAGTAGTAGTAGTAGTAGTAGTATTTTTAGTAGTTGTTGTAATACCCAGACTTCTAGTGGCACAGCGGTGCTAGAATCGAGCGACGATGCAAGCCAAACATACGCCTTCATGTGTGTTTGTTTGTTTGTATGTGTGAGTGTGTGTGTGTGTGTGTGTGTGTGTGTGTGTGTGTA
>JAGKTI010007743.1:20393-35845 GCA_018397915.1 Birgus latro | reverse complement strand
ACACACACACACACACACCACACACACACACACACACACACATACAGGTCGCCGACATGGACAGACGTCCTCCTGGACTGCAGGGAAATAATCGTGGAATCAGCGGCGAAAGGAAACCAGCCTATTGTGATTATGTAAATGAGTGCGTGAGTGGTGGTCCCGTCGGACATTAGTTTAAAAAAAAAAAAGCGGGTTTTGGGATAAAGAGAGCAAGATACAGTATAGAAAAGTTTCCATATGGTTGTATCATGGCGGAAAGCGACGGCGGTTTGTTTACGTCTGGTGAAAGTGAATTTGTGGGTTTCTCCGACGAAGATGTGAGAAATGGAAGTACAAAATTGTATCAAACAAGAGTGGCAGGAGTAGAAAAAATGACAGAGAAGAATGTCCAGGAATTGAAGAAGGTATGGGTAGTAATTAGGGAGCTGCAGGAGAGGACCTTACAACAGGAGAGAGAGATCAAAGGTTTACAGAACGAGCTGGAAAAAGTTTACACATGCAGTGCAGAACAAGAAAGAGAAGTCACGGAATTAAAAGTGAGTTACGAATCTGCCACAAATGAAATAGAACACCTCAAGAGGGAAAACAGGAGGTTGGAAGAAGAAAGAGACAGAATGAAAAGTAAATTAGATGAGTATGATTCAAAATCAAGGATGCAAGATGAACATATTAAGGAAATCAAGGAGCAACAAAAGGGGTGGAAGAAAATTCAGGAGGAAGGGAATGTAAATTTGAAAGAGATTATTGAGCAACAAAACAAGGAAAAGGTGGAGAAGGAAGTGGTTAGGGTACTGAAAAGTAGAGAAGCTTTAGTCAGGGATGTAGCAGATAAGAAAAAATGTGTAATTATTTTAGGGGTAAAAGAAAAGCGTATCATGATAAGATCTGAAAGAGAAAGAGAAGAATTGAGTAAAGTTAAAGAAATATTATCAGTAGTCATGGAGGGTAACAATGAAGCCCTAGAAGAGATTGAAGAAGTGTTTAGGTTAGGTAAGTATGAGGAAGGAGGGGCAAGGCCATTGAAGGTGAAGTTTAAGTCCCAGGCAGTAGTAAATGAAATCATGAATAGGACATGGAAATTAGCAGACAAAGAGGGGTTCGAAAATGTCTGGTTAAAGAGAGATGCAAATGAGGAAGAAAGAGCTAAAATAAAGGAGTTAGTAAAGGAAGCTAAGGCAAAAAACGAACAAAGAACGGAGAAGGAGAAGACAGTGTTTTATTGGAGAGTTATGGACCAGAAATTGAGGAAGTGGTACCGATGGAGAGGAGGAGAAAAGACGGTATAAGTAATAACGAAAAAAGTTTGAAAGTGGCGTACACTAATGTTGATGGATTAATATCGGCAATGTTAGAAATCAACGATTTCTTGAGGGTACAAGAACCTGATGTTATGTGCTTTGTAGAGACCAAGTTAAGGGAGAATATTGATATCCATATGGGAGATGGCAAATACAAATTGTGGAGAAGAGACAGAAAAGATAAAATGGGAGGAGGAGTGATGATAGCACTGAAGAATAACTTAAATATAGATTCTGTGGAAATGGGAGAGGGTAGGGTTGAAGTGATAAACATGAAATTAGAAACTGGAGAGAACTGTAAGAGAGATATAGCAGTAGTATATGTTCCACCTAAGACAAGAGCATGGATGGATGATGAATACCAGGAGATGTTGTCAGACATGGTTAGTTACCTACAGAAAGTGATTGAGAAAAGCAGCAATATAATTCTAATGGGTGATTTTAATTGTAAAGAGGTGAACTGGGAGGAATGGGACTCAGGAGGCGGCGAAGATTCTTGGGGCACTATATTGTTAAACATTGTGATGAATAATGTAATGACACAGTGGGTCAAAGAAGAGACAAGATTCCGAGGTGATGACACCCCAGCAAGATTAGATTTACTGCTAACCAAAGAACCTGACGTAATTGAATCCTTGAAATATCTGTGTCCTATAGGAAAAAGTGATCACGTGGTCATTGAGTTCCAGATGATAATAGGGAATGTGGTGCCAAGAGATGAGCTCCATAGGCAGGGAAGATACAACTTTGGGAAAGCAAACTTTACAGAATTGAGTAAATTTTTTGAAAATGCAGATTGGAGAAAATTCAGAGAAACAAGAGAGATTCAGAGGAAGTGGGTATCTTTCTAGACCTCTATAATTCAGGAGTGGATAAATATGTTCCAAGAGTAAGTGGGAAAGAATACAGGAAAAAGGAGTGGTTTAATAGAAGGTGTATTATAGCAAAAAAAGAGAGGAACATGGCATGGAACAAATGGAGAAAGAGAGGTAATAACAGAACAAAGGAAGAATATAAAAGAACTAGAAATGAATATACAAGAATTCGTAGAGAAGAAGAAAGGAACTTTGAAAAAGGTATAATCGACAAATGTAAGGATGAACCCAAATTGTTTTATAGATTTGTTAATGGCAAATTGAAACAAAAGGAAGGAATCACCAAACTGAAAGTAGAAGGAGAGGTCTATAATGATGCGGCAATGCAAGCTGAAATAATGAACAAACGTTTCCAATCAGTTTTTAGTAATGAAGGGGAGTTTGTGGAGGGGGAGGGAGTGACTAGGAGTGTGGTGATAAAAGAAATAAAAGTGGAAGTGCAGGAAGTGTACAAATTACTGGAAACTCAAGATGTAAGGAAAGCCCCAGGACCAGATGGAATTTCAAATTGGGTACTGAAGGAATGCAGAGACCAACTGGCAGATAAGTTTCACAGTTTAATTGTGTGTTCGCTGGAAGAAGGGAAAGTGCCTCGGGAATGGAAGAGAGCAAATGTGGTACCAATTTACAAGGGAGGAAACAAGGAAGAACCCCTGAACTATAGACCAGTGTCCCTAACCAGCATGGTTGCAAAATTGTGTGAGAAGGTTCTGAAAGATAGGTGGATAAAATATCTGGAAGAGATGAATATTTTGACTGAAAGTCAATTTGGATTTAGAAGTGGAAGGTCATGTGTTTCCAACTTGTTGAGCTTTTACTCAAGAGCGACTGATGTGCTGCAGGAGAGAGACAGTTGGGTGGATTGTGTATATTTAGATTTGGAGAAGGCCTTTGACAAGGTACCCCATAAGAGACTAATGTGGAAACTTGAGCATATAGGAGGACTGAAGGGTAACCTCCTGGAATGGATGAAAGACTTTTTGAGAGACAGACAAATGAGGACAGTAATAAAGGACAGGATGTCTGGATGGAGAGAAGTAACAAGTGGTGTCCCACAGGGCTCGGTGTTGGCGCCAGTAATGTTCCTGATTTACATAAATGATATGGTAGATGGAGTGAGCAGTTATGCAAGTCTGTTTGCTGATGATGCCAAGATCTTGAGGAAGGTAGAGGTTGAAGGGGACTGTAAAATGCTGCAGGAGGATCTGGATAGGATACATGACTGGAGCCGGATGTGGGAAATGAAATTCAACGGAAAAAAATGTAAAATATTGGAAATGGGTAAAAACACCAAGAGACCATCACTGAATTATATGATGGGTACTGAACCAATCACAAAAGCGAGAGAAGAGAAAGATTTAGGAGTGCTGGTCCAGGATAGTTTGTCACCTGAAAAACACATCAACAAGATAGTTAGAGAGACATATAAACTCTTGACCAACATAAGAGTGGCATTTCATTACATGAATGAAGAGATGATGAAAATACTGATAGTGGCCATGATCCACCCCAGGTTAGAATATGCAGCAGTAGTGTGGTCCCCACACAAAAAGAAAGATATAAACAAGATTGAGAGAATACAAAGAACAGCAACCAAGATGGTCCCCAATTTGGCAGATCTGTCATATAGTGAGAGGCTAGAAAGGCTGGATTTGCCATCCTTAGAGGAAAGGAGAGAGAGGGGTGACATGATTGCAGTGTTCAGGACCATGATGGGAGTAGATAAAATTGATAGAGAAGATCTGTTTTTATGGGATAAGAGAGCAACAAGAGGACATGGACTGAAATTGAAGAAGCCGCACTGCTTGAAGGACATCAAGAAATATAGTTTTCCGTATAGATGCATAGACCTGTGGAATGGACTGGACAAAGAGATCGTCCAGTCTAAAAACTTAAATGAGTTTAAAGCTAAATTTGACTTATTGAGAAACAGAGACGGGACCCCACGAGCGTAGCTCATTTCCTGTATATCACAGTTAGGTAAATACACACACACATATATATATAGAGAGAGAGAGGTACATATATACGTTGATAATAGTGGTTTTGTTTTCAACACAAAATATAAATACTGTATATACCATAATGAATATCTCCTGGGGAAACGTCTGATGTTAAAGTCAAGAAGGAATGAAATCATTCAAACTTCTGTCCGAACCCAGCAAACTTCCATAACTTTTCTGACAACACTAACTCTGCAGACATTTACGTAATTTTTTCATTTATCCTTACTAAATTAACTCCAGTACACCTTCCAAGTACTACATTACATGTGATTCCCAATCTACCACTAAACCCTCCTCTGTCCCCAATCCCCCGCCTCCCCCTCCCTCACACTCACAGTTACCAGACGCATGAGGTCTGGCTTCTGCTTCACGTTCACCCGTCTCACACCAGTGTTTCGGGAGGTGGGTGATGCGGAACTTTCCCTGACTGTACAACTTCATACAGGATGGTATTTACTGTACATGTACTGTATAACTACATAAACTATTGAATTCTCCATGTGAAACTTCATGGAATAAGTTGTGGTTGCACACGTACGACTGGACGACCCCACAGATATAGCGACCTTGGGTCAGTAATCCCTTGGTTAGTAATGACCATTGGATATATCGAACTTTCAGATATAACAACCCACCCTTCCCCCCCAATTAATTCTTTATATCGAGGGTTTACCGTATATACTTTATATACAGTATACAGTAAAACCTCACTAGAACGGACTAATTGGGGCCAAAGTCATTCTGAAAAACGCGATATTCCGAAAAAAGCGACATGGGGATTACCCCCTGCTAAGATATTTTCATACATGAAAGGAGTCATGGCCACAATCCTACTTCATTCCACCATTTCCTTCTAAATCGGGGCATTAACTCATTTGCCTCTTAACTTTTCTCAAAGGCCACTCTAAATAATTTATTGCATAACACAGTACAGTTTTTGTAAGGTTTATACTCAATAAAGGCCATTGTAATACTCACAGGAAGATATTTTTCATACATGAAGTGTCATAGCCACCATCTTGCATCACCCCACCAGTTATTTATATCCCTTTTACTCCTTAACTTTTCTAAAATTCCACAAAAAATAATTCATTGCATTACACAGTATAGTTTTAACAAGGTTTAGACTCGATAATGGCCATATATAACACACAAAATAAGATATTTTCGCTTATTAAAAGCATCATGTCCACCATCCTGCTTCATCTGCACCAGTCCATTTTGACTTGTGGTAATATCTCATTTGCCTCTTATTTTTTTCTCAAATTCAACTATAAATAATTTATTGCATGACACAGTAAAATTTAAGCAAGGCTTGGACACAATAAGACTCATAATAAAAAAATAAGAAACAATTTTCTTACGTTACCATTCACACTCCCTTTGGCTATCTCTACAATCTACACACCCACCTTACCTGGTGTTATCTTTCAGCACCTGACGAAGGTTTTTTCTGATCAAATCCTTCAAAATCATTTCCCATTATCTTCAGGGTCATCATCAAGGAACAGTGAATCACTGTCCCAATTGTTTTCACTTAAAGAGCTGAATTGTGGATGGGAATCGGAGGTGTAGCCCATACCGCGAGTGTGTACACATGTGGTGTACTTAATTTTAAACATTTTTCAAGTACACTTTATACACCTTAATTTTTACAATCTTACAAACAAATATGATCACTCTGTCTGTATATTTCACTTATCATTCGTCACCGTTGAGCAGTACATCAGGGACTTGGAAAAATGACGTTGGGAGGAAATGATGCGGAGGAAAAATGGTCACGCTGTCAGCTCACCACGAACCGATGCACGAACACACACACTGTTCATAGTGTTTAATGATTAAAGCTTGATGTCTCAATATTAATGCAGACCCCTTTTCTAATTTTTTAGCATTTAGAAAGAATATTATGGGTATATTTTAATTATAAACACTTCAAATACTGTACTGTATGTACACTTAGAACAATAGCTATGCTGCCACTCACCGCCAACCAATGCACGTACACACAACCCGCGCCGACAATATGGCCACCCTGCCGTGAGGTTAGGTAGTCCGGACCGCTTCTAGCTTTTTCGGAGTTTTTCTGATATATAAGACATAATTCCGGATGGCTTCCTGACTCCGAAAAAGCAACTTCTGGTGTATTGAAGTCCGTTGTAGTGAGGTCATACTGTATGTATATATCCATCATCCAATCCTGCGTTGCCCCATGAGGTGCGTAGGAGCCCGGGGCCAGGCAAGTTGGTCCTGACGTTTAAGATGAGAGTAACCAGCCTCACTCATCCCTGAGTGGCATAACATGAGCAGTAAACCCCATTCACCCCTTGGATATAAACCTTCACCGGTTCAATCCGACTGGAGTGCCATAATTACCCACTAAACCACCAGGCGCCATAATTTGGTTACCAGTATATGGTTACCACTGTATATATACTGTATATATATATAAAATTATCCATCCATCCACCCATCATCCAATCTTGTGTCACCCCACAGAGGAGCGTAGGAGGTTGGGGCTAGGTAAGTTGGTCCTGACATTAAAGATGAGAGTGATGTATTTATATATATATATATATATATATATTGTGGTAGATAGGGGCACTCACCATCCATTCACTCGATGTAGTCCTGCTCTCAGGTGTCTACCCTTTCCTCTCTTCCTTCCATCCTCTTCTGTCTTTCTTTCCTTCATTCTTTCCACATCCATCTGCCTGTGGGTGACATTACACTCCCTCTTCTGTCTTCCTTTCTTTCATTCTTTCCCTCTCCTTCTGTCTATGGGTGACTCTACACTGAGTGACAAGCCAAATGGTTTCCTGTACACCAGGAAACCATTTACTTTGCTGGGTGGTAACCACGTAACCAGATTATGGCGCCTGCTGGTTGAGTGGATAATTAAGGCGCTCCAGTCGGATTAAGCCTGTGTATGTTTATATCCAAGGGGTGGTTGGGGTTTATTGCTCATGTAATACCACTCAGGGATGAGTGAGGTTGGTCGCTTTCATCTTAAATGTCAGGACCAACTTGCCTAGCCCAGGGCTTCTACACTTGTCTTGGGGCACCATAGTATTATAGTATTGGATGATGAATGTGTATATATACTGTATATATATATAGATGGACATATTCATATAAAAATATATATATATACTGTTTATATGTATACAGATTTCAATTTTGTTTAGTAATGCCTCCTAAGGGAGATCTAAACTGAACATTCATTATCAGTAACTATTTGTTGCTACTAATTATGTTGAAAAAAGAAAACAAATCTTTATAACCTTCTCCACTGCCCAGTTAGCTTCTTCAGTCCAGTGACTTTTTTTTTTTTTGTTAAATCGTCTCCAGTTGATTTGATTTACTTAAGATCACTTTTCTGTGCTGGAGGGGTTAGATACATTGTTTATTGCCCTCTTCGGCAGTAGTCATCCATCCTAACTTGGATACAGTCATCTGGGAGTGAGTAAAGTAAGATGATGGCTTGAATACAATCATCTGGGAGTGATCAAAGTGAGATGAAAAATATGTCATTGTAATGAAGGGGTTTGGAGCCTCTGTGGTACAGTGGCAGAGTGTGCGTCTCACACGCTTGTTCGCCTCCCGCCAAAGTTGTAAAAACTTTGGGAAGTGTTTACCAAGCCACTGACCACTTTGGAGGGCACAAGGGGTACTGTGGTTGAACCAGTGTCGCATACTAGTATGCTTGCACCCAATCGGCTTAAAGTGGGCTGATTACATTTGGTTCACAGATTACACACACACATCCAAAGCCACTACAACACAACAGTTACACCCACAAGCACTTCTCACCCTACATACAGTCTCTACCAGACAGCCTAAACCACTGGGTAGAGATACATGGCTGTATCCTCCCTGCTTCAGTAGGGATAGGCCAGTCCTGCAGTGGACCTCAGCGGCTGATGACAATGAATGAAGGGGTGTATATTTCCCAGCTGAACAGTTTGTGAATACTGTGTCCCTTTGTTGATTGCATATACCTTCTTGCTGTTGTTTGTACATTCTTTGAGTTGGTGTAAGGGTATATTAATAAATTATCATCATCATCATCATCTGGAACTCATTTTTAGTAAGTTGTAGATCCTGTATAAACTTCTCAGGATTAAATCAGTAAATTAGGTGTCAGGGAATGGAAATTCAGTACTAATTTTTATTTTTTCCAGTATTGTGATATAAGATTTTGTATTGCTGTGGAGTAATTAATTAGTTTTCTTTATCTGTATGCATTTCTTACAGAGAAGGTGCAGTAAAGGCTTTAGAAAATGATAACTATTGGAAGGACACAGTGTTGCAAGTCTCACCAGTCAAATACAATAAGCACAATGCAGGTCAGTATGTTTGTTCCTGTTGGAGTTAACAGTACCATATACATTGTGCAGGACCAACTACTGAGTATCCATTAGCCAAAGATTACAGAACAGGGACAAATGTTTTCAGTGTACTACAAATTTTTCCAACCTGATGGTACTGTAAATTGGGGAGGAACTTACAAATTAGCCATATTAGTAGCGGTGGAACTACCATCCATTTACCCATTCATCATCCAGTCTTGTGTTGCCTCATGAGGAGCGTAGGAGCCCGGGGCTAGGCAAGTTGGTCTTGGCATTTAAGATGAGAGTGACCAGCCTCACTCATCCCTGAGTGGCATTATGTGAGCAGTAAATGCCAACCACCTCTTGGATATAAACCTGCACTGGCTCAATCCAATTGGAGTGCCATAATTACCCACTAAATCAACAGGCTCCATAATTTGGTTATATGGTTACTACCCAGCGTAGTAAATGGTTTCCTGGTGTACAGGAAACATTTGGCTTGTCACTCAGTGTAGAGTCACCCATAGGTAGAAGGATGAGGAAAGAAAGACAGAAGAGGGAGTGTAAAGTTACCCATAGGCTGAAGGATGAGAAAAAAATGAAGAAAAGAAGGACAAGAGGAATGAAGGAAGAGAAGAAAGGGCAGACACCCAGAGCAGCACTACATGAAGTGAGTTGATGGTGAGCATCCCAATAGACAGTATTTTTGTAATTTATTGTGGACGTGATAGTCCGTTAACTTTTCTAATGGATCTTGCCCACTCCATTTTTTAGTGTTGAATTATGATGATGATGATGTGTAATGTTATAATTATCTTTCATTCTCTTTTGCAGGACGAAGGTCAGTGCCCATTGGCCCACGTATGTGGAGCAGGTTACGTGGCCGGGCAAGTGGTTTTAACCTTAAGCGCCTTATATATGATCTCATTGCTGAAATAGAGATCAAGCGCCAGGAATATGAGAAGCGAGAGTATCTGAGGTGAGCACTAATTCTGTTTACATCCTTGTTATTTTTTTATATCACAGTTATTGCTGTCTGACAGAAAAAGGTGTACTGATTGATTACAGTACTCTGTGTGTTTTTATGTGATATACGTGCCATTCGTTACACAACTTTGATATAGGAAGCTCAGTACTGATTAAATGATCAGGCTGAAATTTTATGCCTTATGGTGTAATTTGTAAATGCACCCCAACCAGGTGAGGGCCACATGGGTCTGAGTCCATTATTAAGACGTGGTAAGTAATGAATGAGGGGTATACTCCAGCTTCTAGGTCTGTCCACTGCCACTTGTTCAATAAAATTTTGATGTAAGGTTTGATTAGATTATGTTGTTAGGTTTGATCAGAATGGTTTAGTTTTACTAGTTTTAGGTTAACTTGAAGTAGCTTATTTTAGCATGGTTTTGATAACCGACAGACCTTGAAGCCAGTACAGTAAAAGTCCAATTATTTGGCATCTATGGGACCAGGCCAATGCCGAGTGATCAGATTTGCCAAATAATAGAAAAACCTACCTGCTCAGTACCTTATACTGTATGTATTGGTGAACACTGTCATCACTACGTATATTACTGTATTATAAATGTGTTTGGAGAGAGTACTGTATAGTGTATGATAATGTACAATACAGTAATCAATACAGGACTCTACCTGAATCTGAAAAATATAGAAATTAGTGAACAGATACAAGAGTAATGACACAGTAGGCCTACAAGTCACAGATAACACTTCCTGGATTGCTGAGATGATATGGAATATTGCCTACCCACTCAGTACCTTATATGTGTTGGTGAATACTGTCATCACTATTTGTATTATTACAAATGTGTTTGGAGAGAGTACTGTGTACTGTAGAACCCCATAACTGTTGAACTCATAATTAACTTCATTAATTAACAATTTCCTCCTTAAAAAAATAGTCAGAAAAATACAGAAAATAAACTGGAGGAATATGAATTGGTGAGGTCTTTCTGCTGAAAGTTAAATGTACATTTAGTGCTCGTTCTTTTGTTTGTTTTTGCGTGTATATGTGAAAGAGAGAGTATTGATGCAAACAGTAATGTATTCCATTAACCCCTTAATAACCCCCGGCATTGGGAGACCTTTTACAGTACCTGTGTCAGTGATGTCGAGTTAGTGCAGGCTGTAAAAAACTGTGAACAGTTATGGGAACGGAACGAAGGTCACTGGTATATTTACACGACTCGATGTTACCATCCCAAGCAGCCAGACGACTGCTTAATTTCCGATGTTTTTGCCCATATGGCACATGCACCATAATTTCATGAATTCTTCTGTGAATCATAATGAATCATAGGATGGGTTTAGGAAGTTAAAAAACATATTGCTAGGTGTGCCAGATGATTCTCTTCACATCTTTAAGAAAATTAAATTGATTTTAAAACTTTAAAAATTGTTCCGGGGCCGGCCAGGGATGCACGCAAATTTCTGAACCGACAGCCATTGTGGGGTTCAGCCGTTAACCAATACCTACGATTGTTTGTTTTCAGCTGAGCGGAAGAAACTTACTCTGCACTGTAGATAGATAGATGCACCCAACACCATACAGTATACATTGTAACACTGTCAGTCATTCATGTAATGGAGGTAACGGCTGAGCATCTCAAGTGCTGGTTTTATTGTCATTCCTGATGGAACTGGTCACCCTTCTCTGTTCTGTAAGTCTGCGTTATAAAGTTGTCCAACACCACAGCTCTTCAAATCTGTATATGTTCGGAATATTGGTTGTGTTGTAAGTGGCACTGGAAATTTCTATCTATCTATCTATCTATCTATTGCCAGACGCCTCAATCCCGCACGGGGTGGCCACACACAAATCGCCTCCATGTCACTCTGTCCCCTGCCATTTCACTACCATGCTCTGAACTCACACCCCCCTCTCTCATATACCTCTCCACTCCATCCTTCCATCTCATCCTCGGCCTCCCCCTCCCTCTCGCCCCCTCCACCTCACTCACATACACTCTCCTCGTCAGTCTTTCACTTTCCATCCTCTCCACATTTTCATATCACTTATTTCTTTGCAATGTATTTTGTACATTACACCTGAATACTCTATTGTTTGCTACTAATATTCTTAGATATCAACAAGTTTGCATCCATAACATACAAGACATCCAGGTGTAATATGCAGAATAAAAGTTAGAGGTGCTATGAAGTCTCCAATGGCACTTCGAATACAGTATGGCCCAGTTTGACAGAATCTTCCGTTTGTCATATTGCAGTAAGACCTCACTATAACGGACTAATTGGGGTCCAAACCATTCCGAAAAATGCTAAATTCCGATAAAAGCGACATCCGGACTTACCCCTGTTAATCCAGACTTTTTCCGATATATCAGAGATTAGTCCGGATCGCATGAACGGTTTTTAAACTGTTTTGACTACCATTGTGGTACTGTACTGTGTTATAACTTCACTACATTATTCAAATGGTATAATATATATATTGTATTAATAATGTACTGTACACTGATAAACATGTCGTTTATTTACCTTATTGTGGTGAACATAGCTGAAGTGGTGAGGCAGTCTGGACTGCTTCTCGCTTTATCGGACTTTTTCCGATATACAGGAATTTAGTCCAGTAGCTCCTTGAGTCCGATAAAAGCGAATTCTGGTCTATTGAAGTCCGTTATATCGAGGTTTTACTGTATAGATCTTTTGCATCCATGAAACGTGGTAGGTGAGGGCGCTCACCATCCACTCACTCGTTGTAGTTCTGCTCTCAGGTTTCTGCCCTTTCCTCTTATCCATCCTTCTTTCCTTCCATCCTCTTCTGTCTTTCTTTCCTTCACTCTTTACTCGTACTTCTGCCTATGGGTGACTGTACACTCCCTTTTCTGTCTTTCTTTCTCTCATTCTTTCCTCTTCCTTCTGTTTTTGGGTGACTCTACACTGAGTGAGAAGCCAAATGGTTTCCTGTACACCAGGAAACCATTTACAATGTTGGGTGGTAACCATATAACCAAATTTTGGCACCTGGTGGTTGAGTGGGTAATTAAGGCGCTCCAGTCGGATTGAATCGGTGAAGGTTTATATCCGAGGGATGGTTTGGGTTTATTGCTCACGTAATGCCACTCAGGGATGAGTGAGACTGGTCACTCTCATCTTAAATATCAGGACAAACTTGCCTAGCCCTGGGTTCCTATGCGTCTCATGGGGCTTCTTTCCTACTGTTACATTCTCATTGGAGATATGGAATTATACTTATCCAACCCTTTCCAGTTCCATCATGTACAGTCGCCTCAAGAAGTAATGGCAGAGTTTCAGTTTGCTTCGGTCACTCTGCACTGCCATACGTTCAGTGAAGACAGTGGATATAAGATAAAAATTCTGTACCTTCATCACGTCATATCAGATAAAATATATATTTTATTCCCCTCAGAATTATGGTAAATGTATAACAGGAGGCAACGATATATTAGAAGTTAACACTTATATAGATACTTTCCCTGATTTGAATGTGTAATGTATTACTCCGTCCACAGTGCTCGGTATAACCCTGTATTCTTGATTAATTTGCTTTGTAAGATTTCAAATACAGATGCTCTAGTTTCGAAGACCAATTAAGGAAAATTCTTGTGACTGCAATACACTACCCTATTTTCAAATGTTATGGTGATGATAGAGCAACAGTAAGGTTGCCACAACAGTGAAATTATTCTTAATAATGATATCCTACCTGTGGTAGCAGCAAGACATTCTGCCTTTTATTCCTTGTCTCCCCTTACTTATTTTTTTCATTCATTCATTATCCAATCCTATGTTGCCCCACAGAGGAATGTAGGAGCTTGGGGCTAGGCAAGTTGGTCCTGACATTTGAGATGAGAGTGACCAGCCTCACTCATCCCTGAATGGCATTACATGAACAATAAACCCCAACCACCCCTTGGATATAAACCTTCACCAGCTCAATCCGATTGGAGTGCCGTAATTACCCCCTAAACCACCAGGCCCCAAAATTGTTTATATGGTTAATAATAATTAGCTTCTTTATCTTCAGTTGATGCTAAATTATTTTCAGTTTTAAGGAGTTATGACAGATTTTGCTCTTTTCTCTTACACTAGGCTGTAAAGAGGACCAAATCATGAGCTTATAAACTCTTGGAATGCAAAAGCACACACTTTTTGCTGTCTTTTAATCTGTTATACTTTTCTCTTTATATAAATCTTTATGCCCTGCTTAACTGAACATTCTGATTTGGAAATTTTGAGATCAGTGACTTGTTTATGAACTTTTGCATTTTATTACTCTTGCTGATAGTTTATGCACCGAGAATACTAGGCAGTGACAGAAGTTGTCATTCTCCAAGGAGCTCCGACTGTCGGTAAGTTTCGAGGTTCTTTTTTTAAATTTCATTCACTGATAGTCCCCCTGGCTAATACTAATCATCCAGAGTTTTTTCTTAATGGAAAACTAGCCAAATGCAGTGTAATAACTGTGTGTCTTTCAGTAAAAGTTTTTTTTTTAATGCTAGGAAGAAGGAACCAAAGGCTAATAGCCTGCAAACTGTTCCTTCCAAGAAAAAAACAAAAACAATACAAGAGAGATCCAAATTCAAGATCCAGTTATTTCGAGATGCCTGGACACACCGTGTTTAAAAGACTGGAGATCACAGGAAGTAGGAAGACAGTTCCAGAGTTGACCTGTTGCATAAGTGAAGGACTGGGAGTAATGGTTAACTCTTGCATTAGAGAGTTGGACAGAAAAGGGATGAGGGTTTGTTGCTAGATGGGTGCTACACACCCGTCATAGAGGTGGGGGGATGCAAGCAGACAGTTCAGAGGAGCAATGACCATTGAAGTAACGATAGAAAAGAGATAAAGATGCAACATTGCGGCGAAGAGACAGAGGTTGAAGGGAGCCAGTAAGAGGAGGAGAGTTGATGAGATGAAAAGCCTTTGCCTCCACCTTATTGAGAAGATCTGTATGTTGGGAGCCTCCCCACACATGAGAGTTGTATTCTACACGGGCGAATAAAACCCGTGTATAACCTTAACAACTGTGCAGGGGTAAAGAAGGTACGGAGTCGGCCTAGCACACCTAATCTCTTGGAAGCAGATTTTACAAGAGATGTAATATGATCTTTCCAAGATAAGTCATGAGTGAATGAAACCCCAAGCATGTTCAAGGATGAAGCATGATTAAACTGGATATTATTAAACATCAGTGGGTACTCCTGTGAAAGGTTTTGCCGGATTGATAGCTTGTTGATCAGAACATTTAAAATAGCCCACTGACATACGCCGCCTTCCTGCTTTCTGTCGTCATCGGACATGGAGACATTGGAAACGGAAATAAGTGACTTTAAATTATTCCGTCATATTGTAACTGAAATTATTCTGTAAATAATAATGACTGATTTTAATTGTTTATTGATGCACTCTTCTTTTCAGGCTTACATGGCTAAAAGATTGTTGCGTGTTACCATACTAGATTTGAACTCCACAAATTATTCCTGATTGTCCCTGAACAATAGTTGTGAAATTTCAATAACAGTAATCCCTCCAATATCCGTTGTAATAGAGCCAAAGGCATGTCCGAATATTGGTTTTGTCCGGATATTGGTCCTGAAGCTCCAGCACTGGTTTTTCATGACCCTAACCTAACCTAACCTAAATCAGAAAACTACCTTCCTACCTCCCTACTGGACATGTATAGCACTTATTTAGGTCCCTTTTCACATAAATAATGCACACATAGCATGAATTTATTGAATTTTAACCAAAAAATGATGATTTAGAGGTGAGTGAGTCACAGGAGCTCAGAACTTGCCAGCATAGTATAAGTAAGTATCTGACATGGAAATCATCCTTTCTCACATTTTATGCACTAAATTATTGGATACAAAGCATCAAATACAGTAGATGATGTAAATTGCTACCAGCAAAATGGTTAGGTTAGGTTAGGTT
>JAGKTI010007743.1:0-15628 GCA_018397915.1 Birgus latro | reverse complement strand
TTTCCTCCACTGCTCTTCTTACCTCTTCATCCCACCATGTTGTGCCTTTCTTCTTTGTTGTTACTCTTGCCACACCACACACCACTTTAGCATTCCTAACGAAGTAATTCCTATATGCATTCCACAGGCTGTCTAGATCCATTTCATTCCAATTCACTGATTCTATCTCCTCCTCTACATTGGTCCTGTATTCATCTGCCATTTCTTTGATCCTCAACTTCTTGACTTTTAGTCTTTCTCCCTGGCTGCCCCTCTCTCTCCTGGTCCTCCTCACTCCTCTCAGCTTATCTTGCATACCACAAATCATATGATCTGACAGACCTCTACATCGCCTTATCACGGCCCTTGTATCAGGAGTCATTTCTAGCATTGACCTCTCTACGATCATGTAATCAATCAGGCTCCATTCAACACAATGTATACCATATATATTTACTGTATGTTCAACTTTGTGTTTGAAATACAAGTTTCAATTGCACAAACTTCTTTCCTGACACTTATCCTTCAGTGACTTCCCATTATGTTTCATTTTTTCCTGGCACTCCATTACAGCCCATTCTGTCATCCTCAGGACCAGTGCCTACTCTTCCATTTATATCGCCCATTACGATCACTTTATAGCTCCTGGGCATTTCTCCCGCTGTTTCATCCAGCTCATCCCAAAACCTGTCTTTCTCTCTCACTCACTCCTGCCATCACACGGTTCATATGATACAATTACAGCCACTCTCACCTTCTCACACTTGAACTTGATATACATACATCTCAAGCTGACACATTTGTAATTACTCTTTCCCCTCTGCCACACTTCATGCATCAACAAACCAACTCCTTCCTTGCATCGTCCTTACCCATTCGTGCCCAAGCTCACACTTTACACCCTCCCATTCCTCCACTTCACACCTTTTCATCCTTGTTTCACACAATGTCATATATTTATATACAGTATATACACACACACACACACACACACACACACACACACACACACACACACAGTAGGTGCAGAAAGTATTGACTTTTTTTGCTGACGTCATTCTTCTTCACGTTAAGTGAAGTAGGGTCAATACTACCCTCCCCTGTGATGCGAAATGAGCTGACGCTTTTTCAACGGGATCTGGCAACCCTGCTTGATAGGTTTGGCACCACAGGAGCAGACTCAGTAATGTTTGGGCAGCCACAGGAGGAGGATTGTCTCTGTGTGTGATGCACCACGAGGGCATGTTTTGACTCAAATAACACAGTTATTTGGTTACCTACCACATTCTCATCATGCCCATCATGCCTAAAGTAACCACAAGCAAGGACAAACGTGTGGAAGTGATTACTTTATACAAAGATGGTCACAAACTCCCATTTATTGCAAATCAGATGGTGTTAGACTGAGGACAGTGCAGAGACTGGTGAAGCGGTTCAAGGACAATGGGGAGGCCATTCCTCCCACTCCACTTCCCAAGCCTGGGAGACCTCGTAAAACAACCTTCAGGACCCGTCAGCTGATCTCAAGGCAAGTTAGCAAGGATCCAAGGCTAACAGCACGGGATTTAAAAGAAAAGAACCCACAGTTGCTGGCAGATGTGTCTGTCAGAAGTGTGCAGCAGCTGTTGCATGACGATCTGGGCTACAGGAGTTTTTGTGCTTGTAAAAAACCACTGCTAACTGCACTTCCGAAGAAAAAGAGAGTAAATTTTTGTAAGAAATATCTTGCCTGGAGTGAGGAGCAATGGAAAACTGTGCTTTGGAGTGATGAGTCAACATTTACTGTCACTGGTACCCCTTCATCACAAGTGTACCGCAAACCAGGCAGTGACACCCTGGATCCTAAGTACACTTCCAAGTTTGTTAAATACCCAGCCTCACTCATGGCTTGGGGCTGCTTTATATATTATGGTGTTGGTAGGTTGGTAATTCTACCTGCAAATGAAAAAGTGAACCAGAACAATTATTTGGAGCTCTTATGTGATGTTTTAAGTGACTCTTTTGATAAAACCAAGGCAAGAGTATTTATGCAAGATTCTGCCCCTGCACATGTTGCAAAGTCAGTGAAACAGTGGCTAACAGACTGTGAGGTTCCCTTTATTCGAGATTGGCCCGGAAACAGCCCAGATATCAATCCCATTGAGAATTTATGGCCGCACATGAAGCGGCAGCTGCGTAGTATGGACTCATCATCTTTGCCTTTACTTGAGGCTGCAGCAATGGAGCAGTTTTAGTCCATCTGTTCTGCAAAACTATGCCATCAGTCTCCCCAGACGCCTTAAGAAGATAATAAAGGTGAAGGGGAATGCCAGTAAATACTAAATTCAATGGTGAGTGTTAATTTATTTGTTTCTCCTTGCTAACCACAAGAATGTTTTCTTTTTTTAAGATGGCGTCAACACTTTCCGCGCCTACTGTAAGTATCTGACATGGAAATAATCTTTTCTCACATTTTATGCACTAAATTATTGGATACAAAGCATATACAGTAAATGATGTAAATTTCTACCAGAAAAATGGTTAGGTTAGGTTTGGTTAGGTTAGGTTATGACTGGACAAGAAATTCACTGCTACCACCTTTTTCATAGCTGGTGCACTTAATAACCATGCATGAAAGAATTAAATTAAAAGCAGGAAATTATGATTAACAGAATGTTAGGTTAGGTTAGGTTAGGACCAGACATGAAATTCACTGCTTCAACCTTTTTTGTAGCTGTTTTACTTAAGACACATGCATGGAAAAATTAAATAGCAAGCAGGAAATTATGATTAATATTTTTGGTAATTTTTTAACACATGTACAGCATGATGAAACAGGTTAGGCATGAAAATCTTTATGGTAACCATATGTTAGGTTTAGGTTAGGACCGGACATGAAATTAACTGCTTCCACCTTTTTTCTAGCTGTTTTACTTAAGAACCATGCATGGAAAAATTTAAATTGCAAGCAGGAAATTATGATTAACATTTTGGGTAATTTTTTAACACGTACAGCATGATGAAAACAGGTTAGGCATGAAAATCTTTATGGTAACCATAGGTTAGGTTAGGTTAGGACCGGACATGACATTAACTGCTTCAACCTTTTTTCTAGCTGTTTTACTTAAGAACCATGCATGGAAAAATTAAATTGCAAGCAAGAAATTGTGATTAACATTTTTGGTAATTTTTTAACACATGTACAGCATGATGAAAACAGGTTAGGCATGAAAATCTTTATGGTAACCATAGGTTAGGTTAGGTTAGGACCAAACATGAAATTCACTGCTTCAACCTTTTTTCTAGCTGTTTTACTTAAGAACCATGCATGGAAAAATTAAATTGCAAGCAGGAAATTATGATTAACATTTTTGGTAGTTTTTTAACACATGTACAGTATGATGAAAACAGGTATGAAAATCTTTATGGTAACCATAGGTTAGGTTAGGTTAGGACCGGACATGAAATTCACATCTTCCACCTTTTCTCTAGCTGTTTTACTTAAGAACCATGCATGGAAAAATTAAATTACAAGCAGGAAATTATGATTAACATTTTTGGTAATTTTTTAACACATGTACAGCATGATGAAAACAGGTTAGGCTTGAAAATCTTTATGGTAACCATTGGTTAGGTTAGGTTAGGACTGGACATGAAATTAACTGCTTCCACGTTTTTTCTAGCTGTTTTACTTAAGAACCATGCATGGGAAAATTAAATTGCAAGCTTGAAATTATGATTAACGTTTTTGGTGATTTTTTAACACATGTACAGCATGATGAAAACAGGTTAGGTATGAAGTTAGGGTACTTACGAAGAAGAAGCTGCCGTCCTGATGTAATAACCCACTCTATCATCTCAGACTCTGACAGGAAGACCTTGCACCTGACACACCTTTCCACTTGAGAATCACCACCACTTATCACCAACACTTTCCACATCGTTTTTTTTTTAATAACTGGAATAACATCACTTCACTGCATTGTACATAACAGTAAATTCCCATGTGGTCTAGTGATGATCATCACACACATGATGAAG
This sequence comes from Birgus latro, assembly GCA_018397915.1. Taxonomy (NCBI): domain Eukaryota; kingdom Metazoa; phylum Arthropoda; class Malacostraca; order Decapoda; family Coenobitidae; genus Birgus; species Birgus latro. Next base: position 11,629 of record JAGKTI010007743.1, on the reverse strand, counting down.
AAGGTGAAGAGCAGTATCAAGCACTGTAGGAGGTAGGGTATCACCACAAAAGCAATCACTTCGGCCGCCATTTTCGGAGTTGTTCACGAGGCAGTTGCAGAGTGGGTAATGGCGACCGATAGTGGCGCCACGAGTGTAAATATAGCTGATCGGCGCGCGCGGGAAATTCAAATTGACGCGGTCCTAAAAAATTGAATTTTTTTAGATTTTTTTCGAATTTTTTGGCATTTTGAGGGTTGGGCAGCCCACAACATCCGGATAGTGAGTATGTCCTAATATTGGACGTCCGAATAATGGAGGGATTACTGTATTGTAACTAACAAACTTCTTCCTGCAATTTTGAAGTATACCAGCACTTTGACATTAACTTATTGTTTTCTGTAACAGTTTTATGTAATAGGTTTCACCTTGTAAAGAAATAAGGAAGAGTATGTGCGTTATTGCGGACCAAAATCTGGATACTCTGCCATCACTTCTTAGGCCGACTGTACCTTCTTTGTTCTACTTCTGTAATGTGTTGTATTTCTTTTGTACTGTACTAAGTAATATATTAATATGGGATGGTTTTTTGAACTGTGATATAATATTAATTTGGTGTCATTTTGTACTGTCATTTAAATATGTGATGACTTTATCTTTCAGAAAAATTATGGTAAGATTCTTAATGCCTCACTTCAACCGAGTACATGCTTACATCTTTGGATCATCAGCTAATAACTTGGGTTTCACTGGTTGTGATGTTGATTTGTATGCTGACCTGGGTGTAAATCCATGGGACTCCGGCTACAGCAGAGGTCAGCACTAGGGACAAATTCTGTTTTGAGAATCATCTGCCCTTAATTACTCTTTGCTTACAAGTTATATTCAGCCTTCAGAATGTCTTAAATTACATAGTAATGCATAGCAGCAATTTGATCCACACTGATGTGTCCCCTTTGAAAAAAATCAGCAGAGTCTAAGGGAAAAAAATAGTTTTGGTCCAAGCTTTCCCCACTGTCACCTTTAATGACTCCCTAAAGTCTGCTCTGACCTTCCTATCAAACATTTGTAAACAAGCCTAACAGTACATTGGTAAACACATTTATAAACACACTTGTACCTAAAGCATGATGGAATACTCAGTTAGTGCTGCACCAGTTGGTCTAAGGGCCTAAGTTTGTATATTTCCCTGCAACCTTGACCTTTGACTGATTAATCTCATAATCAGTTAACTTCATTCTTTCCTCAGCCTCAACCATTCCACTAAGTTTGGCTCAAATCAGTTCCGAACTATTTGGGTTGACTTTGCCTAGTGACCTTGACCTTTGTCTGATTGTTCTTTAAATTAGATAAAAAACTGAATAAGTTGATTTTGCTTGGTCAAACTTTGGCCTGGACCTCTGACATATTGTTTTAAAAAACAGTAGGTTTACATATTGGTTGACCTACAATGTTTCCACAAAGTTTAGTTAAAGCCATATAAAACTGTTTAGTTAGAGTACTTGGTGTGAAATGTGTAAAGTCATTTATGCATACATATTAGTGCAGTTGATTGAGAGTTGTGTTGATGAATTATGAATAGCAGAGGTTTCCTTGAAGATTATAGCGTAAGATGGTGAAAGTGGTGTTTATCACTGCATATGTACCATGCATTGAAAGAGGTGTGAAAAGGGACAAGTTTGGGGAAAACTAGACAGCGTAATAGGACAAAAGCTACAAGAATAATAGTGTTTGCAGTGGGAGACCTGAATGGGAGAGATGCTGCTCCTGCAAATGATGTAGCTAATAGCTAAATTTGTAGTACAATGATGGGAGAACAGTAATGGATGATGACTGAAGGACGTGTCAGGCAAAAAAGTTAGGCACTATTGTAAGGCAATTCGTCATCATTGTCCGGACCTCCTTTCCCACCCTAGGACAGGGTGAGCAGTAGCAAATGTCCAGACAGCCCAAGTTTACCAGTCCAATGGGCCATGGTTCCACTCACTCATCATTCAAGCCCCCTGACTTTCCCTGATAAACAAAAAAACTTTCACCACATTCCCTAGCTTCACATAAATGTATTTGATAGTGTCAGTCCAAGCACTCATGTTAAAAGGGGTGCCAAATCCTTGATCATGCAGTTCTTCTCACATCATTCATCCAGCCAGCTCGATCTCTTGTCATTCCCCTAGCCTTACTGATTTCCATACCTCTCTTCTTCACACACTCATCCACCATATCCCTCCACCTTCTCCTTGGCCTACCTCTCCTCCTCTCTCCTTCAGATTTTCTCAGAGATACCTTTTCCACCACTCTACAGTTATCCATTCTCTCCACATAACCATACCATCTCACTACGCTCTGTTTGATTTTAGTTTCCACAGACTTCCTCACTCCGCATCTTTCACGAATCACATTATTTTGTATCCTATCCACTCTCTGTACTCTGCATACTTTCCTCAGCAGTCCCATTTCCACTGTCCTCACCCATGACTTTTCATTTTCATGCCACATCATAGTCTCACAGTCATATGTTTAAAGTTCACAGTAACACTCCATGTAAGCCTTGCACAGCTGCAACATTCAAGCCTCTGTTTCTTATCAAGGCCTTCACAGCACCAGCTACTTTCCTTCCTTGTGTCATTCTACTATCCACTTCTTTTGCACATTTTCCTCTTTTCTATCACTCTGCCCAGGAATTTTAAAGTTCACCCTAACACTCCATGTAAGCCTCGCACAGCTGCAACACTCAAGCCTCTGTTTCTTATCAAGGCCTTCATAGCACCAGCGACTTTCCTTCCTTGTGTCATTCTACTGTCCACTTCTTGTGCACATTTTCCTCTCTTTTCTATCACTCTGGCCAGGTATTTGAACTCTCTCACCAATTCCAGTCTCTCTCTATTCACTGTAACATCACACTGGGAGTCACCTTCTCCATTGACCACCATCACTCTACTCTTCTCCACATTCACTCTTAAGGCACAGTTGTTACAGACATCATCAGAACTCTGCACTAGTCTACCAAATTCTTGTCCGGTATTTGCAAGTAGCACTGCCATCAGCATACAACAAATTTGAGATATTCCATCCATCACCATTCATTACCAGTGCCATCCATCTCTCCATTACTCGTGTTTTTACTTCTCGGATCACCCCATCCATATCTACAGGGTGATTCACGAGTTTCTCTGGAAACTCTGGGAAATGCAAGCTTATGCAATTCTAAGCATAAAATACTCTATAAGTATAGGTATTTAATCTAATGGTTTACAAGTGGTAAAATTTTCAAATCTGACAGATGTGAATGTGAGGCGCCCCATCATGTTGAAAAATGATACGTCGCCTTGTCTTCAGAGGCACATCTTTAAGTAACAAGGGAAGTTCATCTCAGATAAAATTAACATAGACATCTCCTGTAAGCCTCCCTTCAAAGATATGAGGTCCAATCAGCTGGTTGTCAGTCATACCTCAACACACATTAACTGAAAATCGGTGTTGAAAGTTCCGTTCATCTGTCTCCTTGGGATTTTCTTTTGGGCACTAATATGCATTACGAGTATTATGTGATCCACTGCTGGTAAATATGGCTTCATCAGTGTATAAAATGTACTTGCACAGCTGAGGATGATCTGCTAGCCAAGTACAGCAATAAAGTCGTTGAGCAGAATCCTGGGGTTGTCGATGCTAACCTTGTTTTATGTGATATGGGTACAGACCTTCCCGCTTTAATGTCCTCCATACCTTTGCTTGTGGAACACAAAGTCGGGATGAAATTCTTCTTGTACTGATGCTAGGGCTGCGATGTACCATTCCTACTATGCGTCGTACTTCAACTTCCCTCTCCATGTAGACGTGGTAAAAAATTTTTGCATCTGGGCTCCTGTTTGGATATTTCCGTCTGTATTCTTTTGCTGATGCTTCAGCGTTGCCATTGCAGAACCCATAGATAAAAATCATATCTGCATACTCCACGTTTGTAAAAGTGAATGGCATTGAAGCGAAATGTGGGTGAAACCGTCCCTGTAATAAATAGGCCTACCACACTCGCCAGCACTTGGCGGGAAACTGTCAGTCTGTTGATCTCTGAGTATCACTGGTTTTGTGCCATGTTTACTTCTTCAATAGTAGATTTATTTGTTACTTTAAAGTGACATACTTTTCTATGTAGAACTATTACTTACCTGATGACTAATGAAAGAATAGTTTCATTCAGAACGAGAAAAACATGCAAAATTTAAAAGAATATTGAGACCTGGCAACACAGCAAGACCACCACCAGCCTGGCTGCCTCACATTCACATCTGTCAGATTTGAAAATTTCACCACTTGTATACCATTACATTAAACACCTATACTTATAGAGTATTTTATGCTTAGAATTGCATAAACTTGCATTTCCCAGAGTTTCCGGAGAAACTCGTGAATCACCCTGTATATTGAACAACCATGGGGACATCACACAACCTTGTCGCACGCCCACATTGATCGTGAAACATTCACTTGGATGCCTATTTACCCTTACACATTCCTCACTGCCATTATAAAAACTCTTGACAGCACCTAGCAGCTTACCATCAACACCATACATGCACAGAACCTTCCACAATCTTTCTCAGTCTACTTTGTCGTGTGCTTTTTCCAGGCCGATAAATGTCATAAACACCTTATGGTCCTTCTCACAAGCCTTCTCCAGGCCGATAAATGTCATAAACACCTTATGGTCCTTCTCACAAGCCTTCTTCACTATCTGTCTCACTGCAAATATTTGATCCACATCTCAGCCACTCCTAAAGCCATACTGTTCATCACTCACTAGGACTTCTGATATCTCTCTTACTTCCTGTATAATAATTCTTCCATAAACCTTCCTTATAACACTCAATAAACTTATTCCACAATAATTCTTGCACTCACTTCACTTACATTTATTTTTGTACAGGGATACAATCACAGCCTTTTTCCACTCTGCCGGCACAGTTTCACTGATCCATGCCTTCTCACATATCTCCAACAAGCACTTCATTCCGCTCTCTCCACTACACTTGATCATCTCTGCATACACCTCATCAACCCCAGCTGCTTTTCCATTTTTCATCCACTTCACAGCATTTTTCACCTGTGCAAGTGTCATGTTTCCTGGCACTGCATTCCTTCTCTGCACACTCCCAAAACCAGTCATGTTTACAGCGGCTCTGCTCTCTCTTTTCCTATTCATCAGGCTTTGAAAATATTCTTTCCATCTTGTCCTTACTTCATCCCCATGGGTTAATACTCTGCCACTTACACTGTTCACACTTTCACATTTCTTTCCACTATCACTTCAACATTTCTGCACCTCTTGCCAGAAGAACTTCCTTTTTTTCAGAGTACTGTAATTTGCATCCATTTTTCTTCCTAAATCGTCATTTACCTCCTTTTTCCTCTTCACTAGTCTCTTTACATGCTTCCTGCACTCAGTATATTCAGTTCATATTTCAGTTGAACCCCTGTCCTGTAACCACTCTAGCCACTTCTTCCTCTTTTCCTCTATTGCACTCTTAACCTCTTCATCCCACCATGCTGTACCTTTCTTTTGTGTTGTTACTCTTGCCACACCACACACTACTGTAGCATTCCTAACTATTCAGTCCCTATATGCATTCCACAGGCTGACCAGATCCATTTCATGCCAAGTCTCTGATTCCAACTCCTCCCCTACTTTGGTGCTGTATTCATCTGCCATTTCTTTGATCCTCAGCTTCTCGACTTTCAGTCTTTCTCCCTGACTGCTCCTCTCTCTCCTGGTCCACCTCACTCCTCTCAGCTTGATCTTGCATACCACAATCATATGATCTGACAGAGCTCCACATGTTCTTTTCACGGCCTTCGTATCAGCAGCCATTCCCTGCATCGACCTCTCTGCGAGCACGTAATCAGTCAGGCTCCTTTCAACACGATCCTCGTCCCCTCTGTGCTATGTACAGTAAGACCTCACTATAACGGACTAATTGGGGCCCAAGCCGGTCCGAAAAATGTGAAATTCCGATAAAAGCGAGATCTGGACTTACCCTTGCTAATCCAGACTTTTTCCGATATATCAGACATTAGTCCGGATTGCATCAGTGGTTTTCACCACCATTACAGTATTGTACTGTGTTATACCTTCACTACATTAATCAAATGGTACAATAATACTGTACTGTGCACTGAAAAACATGTCTTTTACTTGTCTTATTGTGGTGAACATAGCTGAAGTGGTCAGGCAGTCCGGACTGCTTTCTGGGTTTATCGGACTTTTTCCGATATATAGGAGTTTAGTCTGGTAGCTCCTCGAGTCCGATAAAAGCGAATTCCGGTCTATTGAAGTCCGTTATATCGAGGTTTTACTGTATATATATATATATATGCAACTTTGTGTTTGAAATACGAGTTACAAATGCATGACTTCCTTTCCTGACATATTTAAAAAAACCATGAATGTAAATTGTAGGAAATAGGTTGTAGCTCCAGCCAATTCTGGCTGTACCCCTGAGGAGGATGGGAAAGCTGGTGGCAGGGAGAGCTGAAACTCCTATTTCACTAGTCCACAGGATAAGTTCTTGACCTTTGCCCTTTACTGACCCTTAATAGGCCAGCATACTCTCCCACAGAGAATAGGCCAGCATACTCACTCAAACATATTTCTCTAAGTGTCCATGGTACCCAACACTACATGCACTCACACACAACACATCATGCCCTCCTTTTCTGTCCACACAGGGGTTGGCACTGGCCTGAACATGCAGCTGGAAAACTTTGCTACTTCCACCTAGTGGCAGACATGAGTGGAGGCATGGGGAGGGTTCTGTGAGTGTGGGTTTGGACTGGGATGGGGCTGGGGGTGTCCCCATTCCCCCTGTCTGGGCTTGGGGTAGAACATTGGCAGATGAACATTACCAATACGATAGTGGAGGAGCTAGTCCCAAAGGACTGGAAGCTAGTGGATGGAAAAATCTATGGAGTGCACTGAACGAGTAGAAAGAGAGGATTAATGTATGAAATGCACTCAACGAGTAGATGGTTAAGATTAATCTATGGAGTGCACTCAGTGAGTAGATGGTTAGGATTGCTAAAGCTTATGTGCTATTGGAAGGGTTGTGACTATAAGAAGAGTACAGTTTGTTGGGATATTAAAGTTGAAAACAGTGAAAGAAACAAGAAGTGGTTGGAGTGGGTTGAAGAAAGGAGGAAAAGTAAATTGATAGTAAGAAATAAGTGTGTATGAAAGGATGGATGGATGGATGGATGAAAAGATCAGTCAAGAGCAAAAGTAAATGTAACTTGATATAGGAAGAACATTCACTATTTAGAAAATAGGAATTTATAATGGATAGATGTGGGAGTATGAGGTAGGAAAATATTTTGGAAGTGGGTGCAAAAATGTAGGAATGATGAGAAAAGTGTGTGAGATGAGGGATCATAGTGTAGGGACGTGAATATATGGAAGTGGAATAAGAAGTAATTGGAAAGAATTTTTTGAAAGGCTGATAACTGGTAATGATGAGATCAAAGCTATGATAAACATTATTGGTTTTGGTGGTGTGCAGAGAAGGAATGCAGTGCCTAAGAATGTGACATTGGCATAAAAAATGTTGTGAAAGGATTGATGAATGGGAAGGCAGCAGATGTTGATGAGATATGTGCAGAGATAATAAAATGTGTTGACTAGAATGGAATGGAATGACTTTTGAAAATATGCCAGGAAACTTGGATGAGTTGAGTAATACCAGTGGAGTGGTAAATGATTGTGCGAAAGTGGAGGTGATCAGAGTGAGAGCAGACATTATCAGGTTTTGCATATTTAAAGATTTCATGATTAGATCAGTATTAATCAGAATCCATATACCTTTTCTTGTGTTTTATGCAAGCATACTGACTTTTGCAGCTGAGGCTCAGGCACATGCAAGTGACTTGACATGGTACCTGGCTAGGCAGATCAGGAGCACCAGAAGAGGAGTTCAGGTGAGTTCCCCCCTCCTCCCCTTGCAGGTGACTATACACTAAGTGACAAGCCAATTGAGTTCCTGTACACCAAGAAACCATTTACTATGCTGGGTGATAACATCATCATCATCATCATCCGAACCTCCTTTCCCACTCTAGGGCAGGGTGAGGAGTGGCAGTGTCCAGACAACCCAAATTTGCCTAGGCCAATGGGGCACACTTCCATTCACTCTTCATTCAAGCCCCCAGAATCCTGGCCCTATCTCATATGCAAAAATACATTCACCACATTCTGTAGCTTCAACAAAGTATCTGATGGAGTCAGTCTAGACACTGTAACATTAAAAAGGGGTGCAAATCCCTGATCGTGCACTTCTCACAGCATTCATCCAGCCAGCTCGATCTCTTGTCAGTTCCTTTGTCTCACCGACTTCCAAACCTCTCTTCTTCACACACTCATCCACCGTATCCATCCACATTCTCCTTGGCCTACCTCACCTCCTTCCTCCTTCAGATTCGCTCAGACTTACCTTGTTCACCACTCAATTATTATCCATTCTCTCCATGTCACCATACCATCTCAGTACACCCTCTTTGATTCTGGTGTCCACAGACTTCCTCACTCCACATTTTTCCCGAATCACATTATTTTGGATCCTATCCACTTTCTGTTCTCCACATACATTCCTCAGCAGTCCCATCTCCACTGCTGTGAGTGTTGACTTTTCATTTTCATGCCACACCATAGTCTCACACCCATATATTAAAGTTGGCACTAAAACTCCTTCATGTAAGCCTCGTGCAGCTGCAACGCTCAAGCCTCTGTTTCTTATCAAGGCCTTCATAGCACCAGCTGCTTTCTATCCTTGTTTTACTCTACTTTCCACTTCTTTTGCAAATTTTCCTCCCTTTTCTATCACTCTACCCAGGTATTTGAACTCTCCCATCAGTTCCAGTCTCTTTCCATTCACTGTAACATCACACTGGGATTCACCTTCTCTCTCAGTAACCATCACTTTACTCTTTTCTACATTTACTCTCAAGGCACAGCACTCACAGACATTAACACTTTTCACTAGTCCACCAAGTTCTTGTGTGGTATTTGCCAGTAGTACTGCATCATCATCATACAACAAATTTGAGATATTCCTTCCATCACCATTCATTACCAACGCCCCTCTCCATTACTTGTGTTTTTACTTCTCTCATCACTCTGTCCATATATATATCGAACAGCCATGGGGACATCACACAACCTTGTCGCACGCCCACACTGATCGTGAAACATTCACTTAGATGCCCATTTACCCTTACACATGCTTCACTACCATTATAAAAACTTGACGGCACCTAGCAGCTTACCATCTTTTTTTTTTTTTTTTTTTTTTTTATGTGTCCGACTCTGGGCATAGGCTTTACAGCCTGCTATCAAGGCCCAGCCGTCCTCCTATACCATACACCTCTACATGTCACCACTTCGGCGCTAACACCCACCGTCCATATTGAATACATGCTAGGGCTGTCTCATACAGGACTGGTTTATTGGTATTAGTGGGGTTATTTTTACGGCATGTCGGCGGGTCTTCTGGTAGATCAGTAAAGCCTGATTTAATGAAATTCAAATCCTTAAACTGTCCGCTGCCCCAGCGAGGATTCGAACCTGGGTCCCTCGGGACTGCAAGCCAACTCTCTACCGATCGAACTACCGCCTCCCCTAACTACACTGTACATGCTCAAAACCATCCACAATCCATCTCAGTCTACTTTGTTGTATGTTTTTTCCAGATCCATGAATGCCATAAACACCTTATGGTCCTTCTCACAGGCCTTCACCATCTGTCTAACTGCAGATATATGGTCCATACATCCTCTACCACTTTTATAGCCACCTTGTTCATCACTCACAAGGTCATCCAATATCTCTCTTACATTCTCTATAATAATTCTTCCATATACCTCCCCTACCACACTCAGTAAACTTATGCCACGATAATTCTTGCACTCACTTTGCTCACCTTTATTTTTGTACAGGCGTACAATCACAGCCTTTTTCCACTCTGCTGGCACAGTTTCATTCATCCATGCCTTTTTACAAGCACTTCATTCTGCTCTTTCCACTAGCCCTAATAATCTCTGCTTACACCTCATCATCCCCACTTGCTTTCCCATTTTTCAGCTGCTTCACAGCGTTCTTCACCTGAGCGACTGCCACATTTCCTGGCACTGCATTCCTTCTCTGCACACCCCCAAAACCAATCATGTTTACAGTCGCTCTACTTCCTCCATTCCCATTCATCAGGATTTCAAAATATTCTTTCCATCTGGTCCTTACTTCATCCCCATGGGTTAATAATATACCACCTACATTCTTCACACCTTCACATTTCTTTCTGCTGTCACTTCTACATTTCTACACCTCTTGCCAGAATAACTTCCTATTTTCATAGTAATTTGTATTCCTTTTTCTTCCCAAATCATCATTTACCTCCTTCATTTTCCACTTAACTAGTGTTTTTACATGTATCTTGCTCTCAGTATATTCAGTCAGATAGATTATTTTCTGGTCAGGAGGGTTGATAGGAGATTAGTGAGGGATGTTAAAGTTATAGGAAGCGAGGAGTGTGTGCAGCAGCACAAACTGTTGATTTGTGACATGGTGCTTAAGGAACGAGTGATGAGAAGGAGGACATATGTACCTAGGAGGAAAATATGGAAGCTGGGAAACCAATCAGTAAGGGATGCCTTTTATAGTGAGATGAGGATAGTGGTGGCTGAACAGGAAGCCGTAGATAGAGGCGTTAATGAACAGTATAGAGCCCTTAAGGACAATCTCCTGAGAGTTACCGATGCAATATGTGGTTGGACAAGAGGCCCACCAAGACATAAAGTAACTTGGTGGTGGGATGAGGGTGTAGAAGCTGCAGTTAAGGAGAAAAGAAGGCTTTTCCGGGAATGGAAGAAGGGTGGTAACAGGGAGGAGTACTTGGCTGTCAAGCGCAGGGCTAGAAGAGAGGTATACAGGACGAAGTCTAAGTCACAGAGACTTTTACTTGATAATCTAAATCATGGAGAAAGGAAAAATATGATTTTTAGGGTGGCAAATCATGTGAAGAGGGATAATCGGGACATTGTAGGTGAGCAGTGTGTGAAGAATGATGATGGAAGGGTAGTGGTGAACAGTGAGGATATTAAAGATGCATGGAGAGAGCATTATAGCCAGTTGTTGAATGAGGAGTTTGATTGGGATAGAGAAGGTTTGGAGCCAGCTGATCCAGTGTTTGGGCCTTGGCCTTTGATTGATGCTGCTACTGTGAGTGAGGCAATAGGCAGGATGCGGGTGGGGAAGGCGGCAAGTGTGTCTGGGTTGACTGCCGAAATGTTGAAGGCCTCAGGAGATACTGGGGTGAGGTTAGTCACTGACCTGATAAATATGATTATATATGAGTGTGTTGTCCCAGATGATTGGCTGAAGAGTGTAATTGTAAATGTGTACAAAGGGAAGGGTGATGCCCTGGAAAGGGGAAATTATAGAGGTATAAAGCTCTTAGATCAGATAATGAAAGTAATGGAGAGAGTTCTAGAAGGTATGATTAGAGAAAGAGTGAATATCGATGAGATCCAGTTTGGGGGTGGTTGCCAGGCAGGGGGACCACTGATGCTATATTCATTGTTCGACAGCTTCAGGAAAAATATATTGGCAAGAAAA
>JAGKTI010007742.1:25153-35846 GCA_018397915.1 Birgus latro | reverse complement strand
GGAAGGGGTATTGTTTTCACTCGGTTTGTCTGTTTGTCTGTCTGTCTGCCTGTTAACAACTTTACGCGAAAACTACTAGTGCGCTTTTGACTAAAATTACAGGGATGATGGGCCATGACCTTCTGATCTCCTGATTCAATTCTGGTCCAAATTGGGCCAAGACCCAGGCTGTAGGGGAAAAAAAAAAAACGGTAACGGGTAAAAATTGTTTTCGCCATAACTCCTCCTAAAATGGTCATATCGACATGAAACCAAAACCTAAAGGTGCATCTTCCAGATCTGCATCCGCCTTTTTACATCAGGGGGGTCACGCCCTAGTTAGCGGTAGAGGGATCAGTGTCAGGTGGGTCTGGCCTAAAATTTCAAATGGGCATAAATTCGTAAATTTTCACCAAATTTATTTTCAGTCTGATACGTGACATCTTTGACTAGATATCCTGTTGCGTTTATACGTCAGCACTAAAATGACTGCCGGGGACGGGTTTGTTGTGCCTTGGCACGGTTTCTCATTTTGTCTTGAAGTGTTTGGCAGTGGCTCAGGCGTGGTGAGGGCGTCCTGTGAGGCGTGGGTATTTTAGTTTTCCTCATTTACCTCATCTGTGTACTCTTGTTTCCTCATGCACTTCGGAATTAGGAACTCGCCACGCCCATTGCCGAATTAGACCGTATTACAGTTGACATAGAAGACCGCAGTACCTTTTTGTTAGCGATTCATCTTGCATCTTACAGCTAAACATTCCCTTGTGTGTGATTTATGTTGTCTAAATACCAACCTGTTTTGCATTAATTACATACAGGGGAATAAAGAAGTGTGATGTGGAGAATAGATCGTTAGGTGATGATGTTACGGCAGCTCCAGCACCACCGGCAGTATTCTCGTACGGCTGAGAAGCTTTCTAACACCTCCTCCTTATCGATTTATTTCTGAGTCTGCTCTGTTACTATATTCTTGTGTGTTATTCATGCAGTCTGTGTCGATATGGAAAATACAGAAGAAGCAAACCAGGGGATATTAATGAGTAGTTTGCAAAATAAATCGTTAAGGATGAAGTGTTAGGGAGCCTCTTTATCCGAGGAGAATATTAGCCCGCCTGCATTTTCTGACACAAAATTTCTCTCTCTCTCTCTCTCTCTCTCTCTCTCTCTCTCTCTCTCTCTCTCTCTCTCTCTCTCTACCTTAGCCCGATCGGACAATCAGCGTTAGAATATGGGCCGTATTTTAGGTGGTGTGGCAGGATTAGTAACACCTCTACCTTAGCGATTTTTTTTATCTACTGCTTTATGTGACCTGGTTTTAATATGGACATAATTTCCAGCAATAACCTACAAAATATTATTAAGATGTAATATGCAGAAAAAATAACAGGACTCGGGACAGTGGCAATCTGCTTGGGACAGACCACAATGGCGGTTTGAACTATAATGAGTAGTATTTGAGATGGCACAGGGCGAGTCTTGTCATCTCTTCCTCGGCGGTTAATTTGCATATCAGACAAATTCTGTTCTCTTCTGTGTCACTGATACAAATTATGCCGCTACTAAAACGATGCAGGAAAATTACGTACTGTACAAGAATGTCAAAATGTAATGTGCGTGATGAATCGCAAAGGAATAGGTGCTACGAAGCGTCCTGTACCGCCTACAGTATGAGCAAAAAAACAAAACAAAATAAAAATTATTCACGTGGACTAACCTCCGGGGTGTAGATGTTGAGGAAGAGGCAGTCCTCGGTTCCTTGTAGCCGTCGGTCACATGAGGGCGGCAGCTGAGAGGCGTCCAGCTCACCCTCCCACGGATCAGCAGGCTGCGGGTCCTGTGTGTCGAGTTGGCAGCAGTAAAGTTATTTCACCTTAACTTGGTGGTGAGTGTCCGCCCTTTTGCAGCTTAATTCCCGCAGATCAGTGACAGAGTAAAACAATACTACTGCTCTACATCACTTCCATGGCACTGCTTCGTGACTAGCACAGCATTCAAGATGGGGAGATGCCTTTTTTTTTTAACGCCTATATCAATTTTCCCTTAACTTAGTCCAGCCATTCGTCCTTTTGCAGGATATTTCACGAAGTTCAGTGGCAGAATAAGACAATACTAGGGTTCTCCATCCTTTCCATGGCACTTCTTCATGACTAGCACCATACTCTAGTGTTAATCTTACGCCTAGGTGAATTGAACAGAGTGTAGGAGAGTTGCCAGAACACAGGGCGGTGTAGGTTTTTTTTCACTTGACGGAACTGACCCACTATTTTACTGTTACATAAATATTAAATCATAGTTGTATTCAATTCAGTGAGCCTCAGTTATGGGATAGGAATGAGTCTCCTTGGTTACTATTCTCTTTTTACCCCAGCTTGGAGTAAAACATCTTCAAAGTTGAATTCTTGGAAAATATTAGCTGTAGAATATGATGCTAGTCACCAAGAAGTGCTATGGAAAGGATGTAGAGCCGTGACATCGTCTTTTCCTCCAACGCTATGTGAAATAAGTTGCAAAATGATGAAAGTTGGACCAAGTTAAGGTGAATGAATTACAAGCCTCATAGTTTAAGACACAGACTGATGAAAAGTTAAAGGACTCTAAGACATATAAAAGTATTGAAAGCAGTGAATAACGTCTGGAAGATAACTCAGTACTTTCTTAAATTATTGCCATACGTCACTCATCAATACACGCCCAACAGGGAAAGATTCAGGATACTATGTTAGACACTATGTTGATAAGATACCTAATTTTTCAACATAACAGGTTATGGATCGTACTCTAAACGGCACTGAAGAAGTAACACTTCTTCCCTGGGGATTTATTTTGCATATTATACATTTACTTTCCCGTAAGTGTAATTTGTATCCCCTTCATCATCGACAGTTTGCATCGGTAATGAGGAAAACGATACCGAGATGCAGAATATATAATTTTGGATGAGAAGTTATAAAATTTCAAAAACCGCTCAGAATACGCTCCCATGTCACAAATATACGAACCTTGAATCGTAAAGGTCCAACGGGTGGGCGGGCGTACGGGATGCTAAGGAATTCGAGGTAGGTGCGGTGGTAGGCAGTGGTGTTGAGGCCGCGGATCAAGCCTTCATTCACCTGCACCAACGGCCTGTCCTGACCCGCACACAACGCCATACAGGACAGCACCCACACCCACACCCGCACTGAAACACAACGCCCAGTGGTGAAACGGCAGCAGGATCAGTAGCCGACATTACGTGCATAGACTAGCTCAGGGTTTCCAAATTTTGACATTTCAGGAAGGGAATAGATAAATGAAGCCAAAGTAGTAAGTTTGCCTTTTTGATGTTCAGTGTGTGTTATGGATTTGTTATATTTTGTGATCAAATGTTTTTTTGTTTTTAATTTGCGCTTTTTTAAAGTAAGGTCAGAGTTTTGGTCTTCAAATCATGATAATGATACATAAAAGTACAAATACTGTGAAATATTTCCAAAACATCTGTAAAATATCTCCAAAATACCGCTACATTTCTTTCTGTTGCACATTAAAAAGTGCCTCTAAATGCTGACAAATAACACGAGAATATACAGGTATTCCCAACTGAACACAAACAGTGTGTATAATAGTATAACATGATAGTATCCCAAGGCTGCCTTACGCATGCCCAGCCTGGCCGTCATCCCTTACAGCTACAAAGATGCAGGTATAAGAAGTGCACAAAAAGGCGTCCAAAATAATTCTCGGACACACACATACACTGCTCTCCAAGATGCCTCAGCCACACTTGAAATTTTCACCTTTGAGACCCTCCTTAAAAACATACCTCAAATTTCGACCTCAAACTCCTCACTCACCCTCATTTTCGCTCCCTCCACCACACCCACACCAGACACCACATCATAGAACCCACAAAAACCCGGACAGACAGATATAAAAACAGTTCCGTACCGTACATAGTGAATTATGATGAACGACCATTGAGAGTATAAACAAGAACTCAGGTAACAGTGGTTCTGACGCTGCCCCCTAGATAATCCCTAACCACCATTAAGTCTGGTTTACAGTAAGGTAGCGATAATCAGTTCGCCTAATCTCTACAATTTGCTGATATGCGCTATTACTTTATAATATGGCTTACTGCAATATGTGTTAAATGCCTTAATATTTTTGCAATGTCTTATCATCAAGTGTTAGTGGGACAGAATTATGTCATACTAAGCACATTATCTTCAGTAATACGTATTTCGCACATTCAAAATTTAGAGGTACAACAATACTATTTTTTTTTTTACTTTTCCAACTCTGGGCAAAGGCTTCAGTGCCTATTCCCAAGTCCCAGTAGTCCTCCTACATCTCCACATGTCACCACTTGGGCGCTAACACCCACCGTCTATATTGAATACATGCTAAGGCTGTCTCATACAGGACTGGTGTATTGGTATTAGCGGGGGTATTTTTACGACATGTCGGCGAGTCTTCTGGTAGATCAGTAAAGTCTGATTTAATGAAATTCAAATCCTTAAACTGTTCCCTGACCCAGCGGGGATTTGAACCTAGGTACGGTAGGACTGCAGGCCACCTCTCTACCGATTGAGCCACTGCTTCCCCCATCCATCTCAACACGCCCAAACCGTCTCAATCCGCCCCTCTCATCACAACACCAATACATTCCAATCCCATCTTTCCTCTCAACTCTTCAAATACAGTCCTAGCTCCCACAGATCTCGCATTAAGGGACGCACTGTGACATCCATCTAGTCATTGTCATTTCTGTACGTTTGAGCTTACGAATATCCCCTTCCTTTACTGTCCAGGTCTCACTACCAAACAGCATTACACCCCTAACACATGCCGCACAAGGATCCCATAGCCCAGAGGGAGAGCCCTCTAAGTTTTGAGAGGCAACAATTCCCTGAACTTCCTCCAACCACTTCTTACCCTGGCCACAGACCTTGTTCCAGCCCCACCTTCAGCACATAACATGTCCCCCAAGTAACAAAACTGTTCCACACACTCAAGAGACTTCACGCCTGGCAATTAATAAATGTTTTCCCCAACACACCTCACACACGAAATCAGCATTATTTAAAAGTCACCTCTAATACCACTACACCTGTTATACACCCACTTATCACAAACACTGCACAAGATGGAGTTATTTCCCACGTCCTTGTGTCAAACAGCACATGGCCTTGCTCCCTCTGCTTTGATAGTACCGCCGCCAGCCCTATATATATCATTAATTTTGTTTTATCCGCATTTAACACTCCAGTCCTTGTGCCTCATTCTGTCTTTCCGTTTCCTAAATAGTACCTCTGCCTCCCTTTCATTCTCTGTAATCAACACCAAGTCATCAGCACACAATATCTTCTACGAGAATCCATTTCTGAAGTCACAAGAGAGAAATTTAAGCACCATGAAAAACAATAAGAGACTGAAGGCTGAACCTTGATGCTTGCCAACATTCTTGGCAAACTCGCCACTAATCTCTGTTCACTCTCACCTGGATACGAATACCCACATACATGGCCATAACCACTATAACCAACCACTCCCCGATCCCAAGCATTCTCACTTCCCAACTCACCTAGGGACTCTGTCAAAGGCCTCTCCAAATCAACAAAAGCAAAGTAAAGTTCCTTTTTCTTTCCTGCATATTTTTCCTTAAGCTGTCGTACAATGAATATGGCATTAGTGGTCCCTTTGCCTGACAGAAACCCAAACTGCATCTCATCAATATTCACCCTTTCCCTTATCATACCTTCTAGGTCTAGGACTCTTTCCATTACCTTCATTATGTGGTTCAGAAGTTTTATGCTTCTGTAATTTCCTCTTTCTCGGGTATCACCCTTTCCCTTGTGCACATTTGCAATCACACTCTTCAGCTTATCATCTGGGACAACACACTCGTACATAATCGAATTTATGAAATCAATGACTGAACCCAGTTTTATATCTCCTGAGGCCTTCAGCATGTCAGCAGTCAATCCAGACACACACACCTGCCGCCTTCCCCACCTACATCCTGCCTATTGCCCTGCTCACAGTCACAGAAGTAGAATCAATCAAAGGCCAAGGGCCAAACACTGGATCTACTGACTCCCTGTTCCAGTCAAACCCTCATTCAGCAGTCAGTTATAATACCCTCTCCAGGCGTCTTTACTGTACTCACTCTTCACGACTACCTTCTTTCATCATTTTTCAGATATTGCTCACCTTTATTATGCCTGTTTTTCCTCTTCATCTGATCTTCCATCTTTAACCATATTCTTCCTTTCAGCGCTATTTGGGTTATCCAGTGAGTCTCTGAGACTCAGATTTTGCCCTGTATACCTCCTCTCTAGCCCTACGCTTGGCAGCCAAGTATTCCTCTCTGTTACCACCCCTTTTCCATTCCCTGAAGTCTTCATTTCTCCTTAACTGAGGCTTCTACACCCTCATCCCACCACCGTGTTAATTTATGTCTTAGGAGGACCCCTGGTCCATCGACACACTGACTCAGTAATTCTCAGGAGATTATTCTTGAGAGCTCTGTTTGGTCCGTTAACACTTCTGTCAACAGTTCCATCTTCAGTCATATTTTCCTCCTGGGTGCATAGGTCTTCTTCACCACCTGCTCTTTATACCCCATGTCACATATCAGTAATTTGTGTTGCTGCCACATTCCTCACTCCCGATAACTTTAACATCCTTCACCAATTTCCTGTTAGCCCTCCTGATCAGGAAATAGTCAGTCTGGCTGCTATTTCCCCCAGGGTCGTATGTAATCAACCTAGGGTACTCTCTCTCTTCCTAAAATGCGTGTTGCACAGTCATGTTCATTGCCTCCCCAAACTCGAGTGTCCCTTCCCTTTCCACATCCCTCGTGCCATATGCGCATCCCCCATGTACCCTTTCATATTCTTGAGCTGCTTCACCCACATGGCTATTTAAATCCCCTCCCAATGCTACAATCTCATCGTCCCTCATCACACCTACCACAAGTATTAAGTTATCCCAGAATCTATTTTTTTTTTTTACATCATCCAATTCAGCCTATGGAGCATACGCAGTTAAAAATGAATTTTCATTGCTTAATCCTTTCATTAATTCTCATTACATTCATGACACGTTCCACCCAGTAAGCCTACTAAGTTTACGAGAATACGAGTACAGTCCCTCAGCGGACGAGAAAAAAGCAGTCTACCTCTGTGAAGTCCTTTATGAAACAACTGAAAACTTTTATCGAAAGCTTATTACTTTGTTTATGATACCGTGAAGGACAATTATATGGTCTAAAAGGACCACTGTTCTGTTACAGTCCTACTTACGAGTTGATAGTTATGTCATTTTGAGGTTTTAAGCGCTACTTAATTCTTAAAAAGTGATGTTTTGGGAAGCAAAAGATCAACGAATAGAACCATCCTCAACTTACTCATGGCTGTGTAGAGGACGTAGGAGAGACAGTGTGTGACCTGAAGCGCCACACTTTTATAAGACAACTCATTACTTCACGTCCATTTTTTTATCTGCTGGATTCTCCTTAGACCTCGCATGTCATCCTGAGTTATTACAACCAACACCTACGGCCGTATCATCCTGAGCTGTGCGGCCGTATTTATTAAGTGTCCTAACCAATTTTTACGCGAGACTGTACTACTAACTACTCTCCATAGTAGTACATTTATATTTAATCGTAGTAGACAGTTAAGTGTTTAGTTCGAGTGAAGATAAAAGTAAAATAAAAAATTTGATACATGACTTAGTGCACGAAATCTGTAGATAGCAGGTAACGACTGTGTTATCACTGATCACTTCGTCTTTTTGTCTCGTTCATATTCGCTCTAGTTTGACTGTGACGTGTTTGGTAACTGTAAGAGTGATGATAGAATTAAAGACAAGGAACCTGATATACTAGTTATGGTCACGAAGGTTTATACAGTAAATACGGCTCATGGAGTTGCTGCGTCCAAACACCTGCTGCCTTCACAATCTCAATCTTCCCACCTAGTTTTTTTTTTTTTTTTTTTTTTTTGTCAGTGAGAGTTACGACAACTGTTATGGTACTGTAATCTTTATCGCTAGACTTTTCATGTACAGTCAGCATTTATGAGTTGGGGGGCGGAGGATGAACCCCCTCACACCCATGAAGTAGATTTTTATATTATTTTTGTGACCCTCGGACGCTTGTGTACTGTACTGTTTAGCTTCAGAGAGACTTTTCGAGCTGGAAGAGTTAGATCTAGCCTTCATTAACCCTTTCACTGCTAGAAGTCTACCTTGAGTTTAAAAAAATCTTTCGGTGGCAGCTAGAATTTAAAAATGTCATCAGATTGAATAGTACTGAAAGACGGAGTAGCTTCCGAGTTCAGACGGAGTAGCTACGACAGAGACTATTGGGTGCAGAGCCAGTTCCTGGTTACGAAAAGTTCCCCCTGGGGAGGGAGGGAGGGGGAGAAGGAAAACTTCCTCTTTCCTTTCCCTCCTCCCTCTCTTCTTGATATTTACTTGTTTCTTCCGGCCTTAATTTTCCTTCTACTCTTGTCAGGTTAACAGTGGGTTTCATGGCATGTATAGTTTAAAGACCTCACAATGTCGTCGACCCTCCCTCCCTTCCTGAGCCAAGTCTTTCAGCCAACTAACCTGTCAAACCACTTCATCGTCGTCACTCTAACGCCAGACCATTTCATTACCATGCCACTCTAACTCCAAGCCACTTCATTGCCATCACTTCATCGCTGAGCCACTCCAACGCCAAGACCACTTCAGTGCCAAGACCATTTCATTGCCAAGACTACTTCTACTCCAAAATCACTCCTACATCTGCTTCCTCGTTTGTCCCATCGCTAGTCTCTGCTTTGAATTAGTGCCATGTGGACCTAGATACCTGGCGCTAAGAATCCATTACTCATTTCAGTGGTTGCAGAAATTGTGTGGTGTTCGCAGCCCCATTCAAGTGCTGATTCTGCCACCATTACGACTATCAGGCCTTTGCAAGGACTGTCTCTCTCTCTATCTATCTGTTCATAGCCAGACACCTTTACCTCAAAGGGAGTGGCCATAAACAAATCTCGTCCATGCTGCCTTGTCCTCTGCCATCAGACTGCCCTCCCTCCATCTCACATCACCCTTATCCGTACCTCTCCACCCCATCCCTCCACCAGATTCATGGTCTTGGTCCCTCTCTTCCTCTCCACTCCATACATATTTTTCTAGTCAGTCTCTCACATTCCACTCTCTCCACACGACCAAATCATCTCAGGCACATCTAACACCTTCCAGGACATTCACATCAACACAACCCCATTTCTGAACTTCCTCACGTCTCTCTGTCTCTCCACATAACTCTATACGCTCCTCTCAAATAACTGAAAACAGGCGTAAAACAGTGATGATTTTGTCTACACTGGCCTCCCGTTGCCTTGTATAACTGGTGTGCAGGTGGTTAGGCCTGGGGGGTGAGGCCAGGATTTCAGCGGTTGCAGTGGTGTGTGAATTACTGTTGTGTATGGCCCATTTCTCCCTCTGTCGTGCTTTCTCTTTCCTTGTTTTATGGACCCTACCTCACCCCAAACAAAGGCGGCGAAAAAAGATCTGGATGATGATAATAATTAGTAGTAGTAGAAGTATTAGTGGTGGTGGTGGTGGTGGTGGTGGTGGTGGTGGTGGTGGTGGTGGTAGTAGTAGTAGTAGTAGTAGTAGTAGTGGTAGCTGCAACCTCAGATCCAACTGAATGTGAATCCAGTGAACTGGAGTCTGAAGTTTCCCATATCCTGCAGTCCACCATCCTCCTTTCGTAAATTTGGTTGATAGGGAATGAACTGAGGGACGTTTGTATAACCAGGCACCAGAGTCACCCAGTCATATCAGTACATGAAGGCATCCCTCTCCAGCACCTGATGATGATGATGACGGGTGTGTGTGTCTGTATACTGTAACTGAGCGGTAATCTTTCTCCCTTGTACCCTGGGATTAAAATAGTGCTTCTCAAACTTTTTTGGCCTGTGATCTCCCAAACAACGTATGCAAGACTCGTGACCCCTGCATCTTTCTCTCTCTCTCTCTCTCTCTCTCTCTCTCTCTCTCTCTCTCTCTCTCTCTCTCACACACACACACACACACACACACACACACACACATACACGTAAACACACACACACACACACGCACACACGTACAAATACTTGCTTGTACACACACACATGCAGGAACCTGTTGAGATCAATCCTCTCAAAGAACCTGCAGAGACAAGAGTCCATATTCTCGTCGGTTAAGAAAGCTCCCTAGCACGTTTTCCTAAGTTATCTATTTTGCGTATTATACCTTGCTGTTCTATTCTTTTTCATAAATTCTTTCAATATCATCATACACTATATAAATGACGTACAAAAGAGTATTGACAAGCCATATCCAAAAGTAAATCGCTTAGGAAAAGATGTTAGGGAGCCTTCTACGCCGACGAAAATACGGGCCAAGATGTGCGAGATACTGGTGTGTACTCTTCTGGTATTGCTGGTGTCGGTGTGAGGATTATGGTGGCCTTCTTGCAGGCTTTGGGGATGGATCCATATCATGCTGTACAGACAGAGTGTGGGATTTACACTAATCGTAGCAAGAAACGTCATTACCTTATCTCAAGCAAGGAGAAGGAAACCAAAGGCCAGATGCCCCCAGTATTGTTCCCTCCAAGAAAAATAAAAACAAAATAACAGAGCCAAATTCAAGATCCGCTTATTTTGAGATGCCTGGACACACTTCG
>JAGKTI010007742.1:0-15395 GCA_018397915.1 Birgus latro | reverse complement strand
AGTGTGATGAGTAAGGATGGAAGTCTGGAGGGTGAAGTGCTCGAAAGGGTACAGCAGGGAAGGAAGGTTGCTGGTTCGTTGAAAGCAGTGATAAGAAACAGGGAGGTGAGCATGGAAGTGAAAAAGTTGTTACATGACAGTATTGTGATACCAACTCTGACATATGGAAGTGAAGCTTGGACCCTGTTGGAAGGACAGAAGTCAAGAGTGAGAGCAGTGGAAATGAGTTATTTGAGAGGAGCATGTGGAGTCACATGGAGAGACAGACTAACAAATGAGGAAGTGAAGGAGCGTTGTGGTGTGCTTGAGGACGTGATGGGAAGCATTAGGAGAAACACGTTAAGGTGGTTTGGACATGTGGAGAGGATGGAGAGTGAAAGATTGACGAGGAGAGTGTATGTGAGTGAGGTGGAGGGGGCGAGAGGGAGGGGGAGGCCGAGGATGAGATGGAGGGATGGAGTGGAGAGGTATATGAGAGGGGGGTGTGAGTTGGGAGCGTGGTAGTGAAATGGCGGGGGACAGAGTGACATGGAGGCGATTTGTTTGTGGCCACCCCGTTCGGGATTGAGGCGTCTGGCAATAGATAGATAGGATGTATTTGGAGGGTAGAATGATTAGTATCAATGTTAACAGGACCCTACTTGAAAGCGTATTACTACTGACACTCGTTTGGCTATGTAACAGTTAAGTATCACAAAAATTTTGATGTTATGAGTTGCAGAAAGAACATTTTCCAAGAAGCTGCAGACATAAGCAGAATGGATGGCCTAAACAACAGGAAAATTTGTTAATTCTGGAATGAATGACAGGATAGCTAGGGTGAGCTGTGGAATCACTCAATGGACAGAGATAAAAACAATGAAAGCTTTTACATTTGTGTTTAGAGACCATTCTACCACTTGATAGTGGATCTCCATAAACCTTTTTCCTACTCAATCCTCTAGCTTGTAGATTTCACGCAGGACGTTATCCCACATCTTGGGTATAATGCCAAATGTTTCTCATATCACATTCTAAGTGTTCTCAGCTCTGTCCCTCTATAAGATACTCATCCACCTCAACATTCTTATTTCTCTGCATTCTTTTTTGCATGCATCTTCTCTTACAGGCCAAGCCTCACTGAGATAGAGTGCCATGGAATTCTTTTAAAGGGAGACTGTGAGTAATGTTGGAATAGAAAGACTGTGGGGTGAGAGAGAAGGAAGAGGAAAAGCAGTGTCTGAGAGAGCGACAGATCTCCACAGAAAAGTGGCTTTGAGGTGGTTATGTCATGGTCATTCCCTCTTGGGAAGTTGCTAGGAGAAAACAAAGCATCAGAGATTAAGGTGTTGAGAAGCAAATGGAACAAGCTTATTTGCTTGTGAATTACTTGGTAAATAGATAATTTACATTCACTGCTAAATATTATTAACATCAGTCTGTTTCTTTTACATTATTTAACCCACTGTGCCCAGGGACATTTTTTTGTTTTATTTTTGCTATCTCCTGATTATTTCATTTAGCTGTGAAGAGACTTTTAGGACTGAAGGGGTTAGATATACCCTTACTACCCTAAACCCCTTCAATAACACAGATTTTTCATCCATCCATTATCCAATCCTATGTCGCCCCACAGAGGAGCGTAGGCCTAAACAAAAAAAGAATCTTGTGGTAGTAACAAAAATGAACTAAAATGGATGTCACCCAGACTCTATGGGTTAAACAAATCCTATAGATATGAAGAATGTTACATATAGCTGCAACTGCATTTTACAAAGTGACTACAGTATTTACAGCACACTGTACTGCATGGTACATTCATTTGGGAACTCTTACTTTGGAACAACATCTGTTGATACTAGACTGCAAGACTTCTTAAGGCACTTGGATTCAAAATTAAGTTTAAAAACTCATAAACTCTTGTCCAAAGGCATTTTCAACATATGTACACATTTAAATACTTAGTGACCTCACTTACAACATGACTAGCACACAAACATAAGGAAATATTCCAACTTACGTAGTCAAATTCTGATATCTATCTTCTTACTGGATTGGAAGCCTTCTAGCAGTTTCTTTCTTACTGATTTACATCAGACATTACACTTTAGTACTGTGCTCACTTTTGTGGTATTTATATACCTTTAATACTGACACTACATAAGTAACATGCAAGTAAATATTAATGTGCTGTATGCAGGAAAATCATGGTGAGGAGGAGGTGCTAGACAGCTTTCTAAAGTTACTAAAGTACAACCCTTAGAGTGCAAAGGTAAAATCAAGTTTTTAATTTTCGACGGACATTTATGGAACATCTGTTACTGTTTTACGTTAGCAGCCTGCAACCCACATTACAAAGAGTAGGCAATGTGACACAAAAAGCTCAGACATGTTCTATTACAATCACGTTCTTCTGAAATTATCATAAAAAACTGAGAGCTAGTCCACAACTTCATGCTTTTGCTTGTAACACATTATGGCCCTTACTGTTCATTAAACAGTATGACCCATATATTGTTCTCTCCAATCTTGTGTGTTGTGGGCATGGCTCAGTCTGGTGGTGTGAGGAGTGCAAATGTTTTGGATGCCTTGTGACACTATAAATCAGCAGGGAAACAACAGACATAAAAAGTAGATAACATAAATAACATGAAATGGGTAACAGGAAGTAGAAAATGGTGCAAGATAGACAATGATAATGTTGATTAAAATGACTCTGCAGCACATGGGAACTGGGTTGTGTAAAATACAGACCACTCTGTATTAAGAAAATGTTAAAGCAGGAGCTACAGCAACCGGTATCACAGATTATCAAACAACAGTAAAGGTTAATACAACCTTATTTAACACTGTGAATGCCATGACTTTCATATATTAACATTCTTCAACATACAGCAGATACATACAATACTGCACTTTCAAAACTGCTACATTGAAGCTGTAGGATGAATACAGTAAGGCTTCATTATTTGTTTTATGTCACCTGTTTGTGCATGTATATTTGCTGTTAAATGCACAGTAATTATGGATAAATTACTTATTAAACTTCCATTGCTACTTTTAAGGCATTTTTGTCAGTTTGCCCCTTTTTACTGTACCAAACGTACGGAATAAGTTTTGACGATTTGGAACACATCAACAACTTTAAAAAGGACTTAAGGTATGCTGAAGATGTAAATTTTATATAGGATAAGAAAGTACACTCTGTATAAAACATGAATCACATAAATAGGAGCCACAAAACAGAAGCCATGAATGCTGGGATCCTCCAATACTGAACTAATGCTGTCTGTGTTGCTTTTGTGGCTCCAAGCTCATCTGGTTGTGAATCCAGTTGACTGGAGGCTTAAGCTGTCTTTCTGCAATGCACAATCCTCCTTTCAGAGGACAGGGAGGGAGATGAGGAACATTTGTATAACCAAGCAGGGGAGCCCCCTAGTTATACCAATATTACCATATGATGGCATCCCTCTCCAACATTGTAATAATGCTGAAGAAACATCATACAGCATTTACACCACTGTACACTATCATATAGTATGACTGAAAACAGAAGATTAGTACACAATAAAATCATCCTTACCACTGTGTTTGATGATAAAAGCTAAGAAATATAAGAAAGTATGAACATATTAAAATACTAATCAGTTCACTATTTGTTCATTATAATGAAATATACAGTCCTGGACTATAGTAAGTTTATAAGTCCAGATCCTAACTACTATTATCTGACACAATATCCTACTACTGTATTTCATTTAGGGGGAAAAAAGCAGTTTCATCATAATTTAGCTGCAATCTTAGATTTTCTAAAATACTAAGCTATATAATGCAATTATTATTCAATCTTACCTTAAGTTTAGCTGAACACATCAGAAATGTGAAATTCAACAATGGTCCCACTTCAATACATATCTTGTATGCCAGGATAATGGGTGAATAATCCACCACAGCCTCAAAGGCCTAAGTTAAGATGTCCACTGAGACTAAGCACCTCATGACATCAACCCCCATCTCTGCCTTTCACTGTAGTTGGATATAAACCATTCCTGGGAGGAACAATATTTCCAAAGAATGATGTGTGGCTACAAGCTACATCACTACACACAATCACTGGAAGCATTATAACACTTTCTTTGTGAACTATTATGAACATTTCACGTTCAAAGTTATTTCTGCATCTTTAATACGAAAATAGCTTTCCTCATTAACATACAAGAGGATAAACAAGTGCAATATGCAAAAAAAATTGCTGAGGAAGAGGTAACACAAAGTCACCTCTGCCACCAAGGATACATCCCATAGGCAGGAATTTAGTCACAAGTAAACAGTCAAAGATGAGATTCCCATACACTAACCTCTCATATAACACATCACAGACATCTTTTTCCTAATCTATAGCAAGTTGGTGCCAATACAGAAAGTTCCCATTATAAGTCTGGGATATGTTTCAAAATATATCTACATTTTCTAAATCACTGGTACCATCTAGTACTGCCTCATAAGAATCATAAGGGCCTGGAGCTAGACAACTCATTCCAGACAGTGAGAGTGATGGTCTGTTCACCCCAGAATGACACTGTGTGACCAATAAACCTCAATCATTCATTGGACTGGGACCCCCACAAGCTAATCTGTGATGGAATACCTTAAGTCACTACACCACCATGCATCTGAAAATTAAATGTGGGCAACTGAGCTAATGCCAGTGCACAATACAAAGAACCCCTTTTGATCTCCCTTTGAGCATCAAAGAACTGTCTCCCAAAGGAAAAAATACCTAAGTGCAAAAGGGATTTTTTTCCATACTACTGTTACTGTAACTGGTAG
Source organism: Birgus latro (assembly GCA_018397915.1). Taxonomy (NCBI): domain Eukaryota; kingdom Metazoa; phylum Arthropoda; class Malacostraca; order Decapoda; family Coenobitidae; genus Birgus; species Birgus latro. The sequence continues at coordinate 10,586 of JAGKTI010007742.1, read as the reverse complement.
AAAGTGTCAGATCAGCTTTATGGATAACAGTGGAATTAACAGAGAATTTTTTGTAATTCACTGTGGACTTAACAGCAACAATTAACATCAACAAAAGTCTCAGTACTAATCACATAGTTGTGGTACCTGTCTACAGCCCATTCCAAATCAGGACTACACTTGGCCATGACTTGCACCTACCACCCTGGCTCATACTCCCTTACTCTAACTCCATCATCTACAACTGTACTTGTAATTAGAGAGTGCTAAACCAATCACTATACAGACATAAAATTTGCTTTGTTCATGATCCTCTTAGACAATTTTATTATATATAAGAGAGCTTTATGAAAAAATTACGAAGGCTTTATCTAACTCCTCCAACTGCAAAAATCTCTCCTGGGCTAAGCCAAATTATCTAAAGACAGTAACAATAAAATATAAGATACTATGTCAATCTGAAGGGGTTCAGGTATAGTTCAGTAGACCTCTGCTTGTGTGGGATCACCATACACAGATCCTCCTTATAATATATGGACCCAAAAAGTGTTACCAAGGTGGTCTCTTACAGGGCAAAGGTACACTGCTTGCATGGGATAATACCAGAGTAAACATATGCCCGTGTCTGCCCATGCTGCTGGGCATCTTAAACTATCCATGCAGACATCTCAGCTGCTGTGGTGCCCTCAAAAATTGCCACATGTTCTTCTACCCCAACTCAGGTCAACAACTGCAGTGACCTCTGCAGCCAGAGATGACCTACGAGGCGATGCACATTATCTTTTGACCATGTTACTGCACTGTATCCCCTCAGTGTCTTGTGCTTGCCATCAGTAACTTTTGTGATTAGGTATGGTTTCACCTGGTGGTCACAATCACAAAACCATTCGTCGCAGGCAAAAAGGAAATACAGCATCATCTGGACAACAGAGTGTGTGCAACTTAGTGAAGGTTTTTGACATTAACGAATCCATAGTTGGATCAATGAGAATAATCAAGAACCTATTAAGCATGCCCGAAGTTTAGCAGTACCTCAGATGTCAAGAGTGGATGGTGGTGGTTAATTCTGTGTTAATTTAGACTTTGAAGGTTTTGATGAGATGTGTCTATGGGCAGAGAGAGTTAGGTCTCCCATTTGGTCATTCCCTTCAGGCAGATGCCAGAGAAATCTATGGCAAAGTGGTGCATATGATGCAGGACAAAAATCCTCCTGCACCTGGTGTGAGTAAGGAGTGTTTCCAGATGTATGTGTGGTGTCACAAGTTTCATTACAGCAAGCACAGTGGCATGGCTGGTAGTGCAAACAGCAGCAGCAACAAAGTTCTTTCCTCTCCAGCTTTGTAGGATTACAGATGAAGTGGGCTATGAGCTGTTCCAGGTGTTCAACATACAATATAGGATTATACTGAAAACAGTTCCATTCATCTACATTTCTGACTCGCGAAGAAAGGCCTGCCCCAAGGTTTAAGGCAAGTAAGGATTATAGGAATCTTTGCAGTGAACCCTACTGGGGTATATAGAGTTAAACCACTCAATATTTGTCATGCACAGCCAAGGTTACTGATAGGAGTTAGTTTTGAGCATCTGGGTATCCACTGGCAACACAAAGCAAAAGGGTGAGCTACAGCATCTGTAATAACAAAGTGGTCTGACAACATGCTGGTGCTAACAAGGAAGCTCTTGTGTAAAATGAAGTAGCTGCTTTTCAAGATCCTTCTGATAACAGACAATGCCCCAAACCATCCCCCCTACCTCACTGGTGGAGAGCCTGCAGCAGTGGTGGTGTTCCTGCCACCGAACACAACATGTAAGTTCCAGCCCCTCAACCAGGTCATTTTATACATTAATTGCTGCCATCTGCAGCTCACTTGCAAGCAGATGCTGGAGGTAACAGAAAGGGGGAGATGGAGGGTTGGATGGGTTACAGGACAAAAACTGGAAGGGGAGGAGACAAAGGTGGACTTTTCAGCAGTGGAAGTGCAATGTCAGTGAAATACATCTTTGCAGTCTTCAAGTAAATTCTAGAAGAATTATACTCTAAGATATATTGTGTACAACATCATGAAGGTCTGGGAAAGTCACACCAGAGATGATAGAGCATAGCTGGAGGAAGGTGCTACTGCACACATATCCAGCAGTCACCACAATCAATCTTCAATGCACTGTCTGCTGTGGCTGGAAACATGTGACACATCTCAGGGGAAGGATTCACTGATATTACAAAGGAAAGGATGCTTGAACTGCTAAAGGAGACCATAGAAATGTTGAAAGAGGACACCACTGCCCAAGTTAATGGTAAGGAGGTCGCATAAGCTCAACAAGCTGAGCAGCAGAGGTGCAGCATGTCCACAGGAGCCATCCTACCATTCACTGTGCAGTATTGTGCAAGTGGCAGACAAGATTAAAAATGAGTTACTGAATGTCTCCAACCTGCCTTGGTGTTCAGAGTAAATGGCTCGATCAACAAGACTTTACACCCAGTACACAATGACCTAAAAAAAAAAAATCAACAAGTAGTCACCTCCTACCCTTCATCTCTAACCCAACCAACTACCCCCTCCTCACCTGTTCAACCCACCTGGCCTACAAAACCTGTCTTGCCTGTCCCACCAGCCTTGTCACAAGCCACATCAAGTGTTGCAAATCCATCAGACAACAATGCCAGTGATTATTAATAGCACTGTCTTCTGTCCGCCGTACATCTATACAGTTAGGAAGTGGCAGCCAAGTAGGTAGAGAGGTGTCCTGTAGACCCAATGAACCCAGGTTCAAATCCTGAATGGGACAGGGAACAGTTTAAGGATCTGAACTCTGCTGAAACAGGCTTTACTATCTATATACCTAGGCTGCTTCCCCCAAGAAAAGGGAGGTAGCCGAGACAGGTCAACACACTACCAATTTACTCATCCACTCATACACATTCATTCACATCTTAGCTCTAAAGGGGAGAAGGGACAGATCCTCTCCGCACCACACCGCACGAGGGTCAACTACGCAGTGCAGTCAGTGACATCCGCAGCAGGGCCCGACAGCAAAGCTGGTTTACCCCTGCCACATCATAATGTATCCAGCCCCTTACTTGCAACTGACCTGATCAGCTGATCAGACAAAATGCAGGAGAATATCTCCTCAGGGTTGCGTCATCATTTATTCATTCACAATTTCTCTCCATTCATTTCTATCACACACAGCCACTCTTCCTTGATCAACAGACAACCCTCTCGCATCCAATGCTCTCTTAACACTGTCCATCCATCCTATTCGTGGTCTTCCTTTCAGCCTTACACCTCTCACATCAGAACTAGTTATCTTTTTCACCAATCGCTCATTATCCATTCTCTCCATATGCCCAAACCATCGCAACACCCTCTGTTCAACTCGATCAGCCATCTCCCGAACAATTCCAGTTCTCCTTCGCACTTCATCATTTCTCACTCGATCCATACGCGTCACTCCACACATACTCCTCAGACACCTCATCTCCATTACATTCAAACTTTTCCTCTCTGCTACACCCATATTCCATGTTTCAGCCCCATATAATGCAGTCGGTACAACAACACCCTCATACAGCCTTCTCTTTACATCCATTCTGAGTGAACGACATCCAAACACTTTTTTCATTCCTCCCAGCGCTGATCAACCAAAAGACCCACAGACATGTTTTAAAAACACGCCTCCTAATACCAATACCCCAATTCTATGTGAGACAGCCCAAACATGTATTCAGTATGGACGGTGAGTGATAGCACAGAAGTGGTGGCATATAGTACACAGGAGATCTGCTAGGCCTTGGGGAATGGGCTGTCAAGCCTAAGCCCAGGGTAGGGGGTGAAAAGAAAAAGTAATCTAACTAGGGTCACAGAGGTCATTAACCTCTTCATTACCGAAATCGATAAGGTTTACGCTTGTAAACCTAGAAAAAGTTCTGGCGAGGAACCGAATAATTGTAAGGTTTACGGTGGTAAACCTGATAAGCATAGGGAGGTATAGGAGGGTAGGAGTGTTGGTTTGGAGGTTACTGGAGAGACTTGGGTTGTAAGAACTGGCAACTTGACTCTGACATCATTCTCCTTGTCATGGCCATGCCATGGCCATATCAGAGTCCATGCCAGGCCATGATTGACATCATTTGGGTATTTTGGATATGATTTATTATTTCTAATGTTTTGGGCATATATATAGACCTATATGGTATGATATAAACAGAAAAAAATAGTTGCACTAGGCATATCAGCATGTGGTTACCATGACAACCACCCTCCTAGGCCCCACAACCAACCAGCAGCCAGTTCTCACCCGCAACCCCTCAGTTTCTCCCAAGCTGCATGCTGTGTCTGTGTGTGTTTTTTTTTGGCTGTTTTTGCGTGATCATGGCGTCATCTGATACTGATGACGAATTTGATACAAAGCTTGCTAGTGAGTTAGATGAGTCTGACGACAATGAAACTCAATCAGACATATCAGTGAGTGAGTCAGACGATGATTATATACCAGAAAACGACAGTGATAGCGAGAGTACGAGTGATGAAAGCGAGATAGATAATTGCTCATATCCCAACCCTGTAGGCTCGCCATTGTTGCAGAGTCCCTCAGGACCTGCCTTCACCCTCTTGTCAGATCCGTTTGCAGATCAAAGGCCACCTCCACTACCTACACTTCACCTGGACTTTCCCAACATACATCCTGCAGTGTATCAACGCCACGAGGAGCAACATATGAATACTGTATATACCTTTTTATGTCTGTAAAGTCTATATTTATAGGAACAATGAAAGTTTAGTAAAGTATATATATCCCTACACGTATACTACTATAGGCAATGTATTTCAAATCATGCACAGTGTATCTCGTGGTCAACATGTACTTGAGAATATAAAAGTAATATAAAATGAAAAACAGCGCACTTATGATAAATGATAACCCCCCACGCACACACATGAACTTCCGGGAATTCGGTTTGACGGAGGGAGAGAGGGGCGGCTGGGGGTGACGGGCGCAGTAATGAAGGGTTTAACAGGCAAGTTGGAGTCAGGCCAGAGGGTTGGTTAAAACATTAGATTTTTATAAAGGAAAATGGATTGCTGTGTATGCGGACTTCACTTATGCAGCACCCTAGGTTTTATAGGAAGTAAGGAGTGTGTGCAGCAGCACAAACTATTGATCTGTGACATGGTGCTTAAAGAACGAGTGATGAGAAGGAGGACATATGTACCTAGGAGGAAAATATGGAAACTCGGAAGTCAAACAGTAAGGGATACCTTTTATAGTGAGATGAGGAGAGTGGTGGCTGAACAGGGAGCCGTAGACAGAGGCGTTAATGAACAGTACAGAGCCCTTAAGAACAACCTCTTGAGAGTTACTGATGCAGTATGCAGTTGGACAAGAGGCCCACCAAGACATGAAGTAACTTGGTGTTGGGATGACGGTGTAGAAGCCGCAGTTATGGAGAAAAGAAGGCTTTTCCGGGAATGGAAGAAGGGTGGTAACAGGGAGGAGTTCTTGGCTGCCAAGCGTAAGGCTAGAAGAGAGGTATACAGGGTGAAGTCTGAGTCACAGAGACTTTGACTTGATAATCTAAATCATGGGGAAAAGAAAAATATGATATTTAGGGTGGCAAATCAGGTGAAGAGGGATAATCGGGATATTGTAGGTGAGCACTGTGTGAAGAATGATGAAGGAAGGGTAGTGGAGAACAGTGGGGATATTAAAGATGCACGGAGAGAGCATTGTAACTGGTTGTTGAATGAGGAGTTTGACTGGGTCAGGGATGGTTTGGAGCCAGCAGATCCAGTGTTTGGCCCTTGGCCTTTGATTGATGCTGCTACTATGAGTGAGGCAATAGGCAGGATGCAGGTGGGGAAGGCAGCAGGTGTGTCTGGGTTGACTGCCGAAATGTTGAAGGCCTCAGGAGACATTGGGGTGAAGTTAGTCACTGACCTAATAAATATGACTATATATGAGTGTGTTGTCCCAGCTGATTGGCTAAAGAGTGTAATTGTAAATGTGTACAAAGGGAAGGGTGATGCTCTGGAAAGAGGAAATTACAGAGGTATAAAGCTCTTAGATCAAATAATAAAAGTAACGGAGAGAGTTCTAGATGGTATGATTAGAGAAAAAGTGAATATTGATGAGATGCAGTTTGGGTTTACGCCAGGCAGGGGGACCACTGATGCCATATTCACTGTTCGACAGCTTCAAGAAAAATATATTGGAAAGAAATGGGAACTGTATTTAGTTTTTGTTGATTTGGAAAAGGCCTTTGACAGAGTCCCTAGAAAGGTGGTGAAGTGGGCAATGAGAAAGCTTGGGTTGGCAGAGTTGCTGGTTAGGGTGGTTATGGCCATGTATGTAGGTGCTTGCACCCAGGTAAGAGTGAATGGAGTTTTGAGTGATGAGTTTTCCGAGAATGTTGGTGCGCATCAGGGATCAGTTCTGAGTCCATTGTTGTTTATCATGGTACTTGAAGCCTTCTCACATGACTTCAGAGATGGACTCCCATGGGAGATGTTGTATGCTGATGATTTGGTGTTGATTGCAGAGAATGAAAAGGAGGCAGAGGAAAGATTTAGGAAGTGGAGAGATGGTATGAAGCAAAAAGGCTTAACCCCTTAACCGCGGGTCGTCACTTCCGTGACGCTCGGGAGCAATGGATCATACCGCGAGGTGTCACTTTTGTGATTCTGTGTTGTTTTGAATTCGCCCGGGCGTTCAGGTGGTGACTTGTATCATCTATCAGTACTGCCAATGTCCAACAATAGTCAGAGCAGCTAATGTCATTAGTACTCTCATCCACTGTTGACAATTTAGCCATTTTCCCCCAATCTAGACTCCCCTCCCTACCTCCCCTCCATTACCCTCTCGTGTCGTCTGCTCAGCCGCTCTGCGCTACACAAATCTTCCCCAGATTTTTCCACTGATTTCATCCACTGAAATGAGCCCTATGCCCTATTCTTATACAAAATAATATATATTAAAAAAAATAAGGTAACTGATAGTGCCATACACCTGGAATTGGCTAATTATCACTTGGCAACATCCAACTTGCACTCGTTTGCTAATTTCCCCTGCTTTTTTCCTCATGAAATATGCCATATGAGCTATTCTCGCAATATAAATGTATATTAGAGAGGAAGGGAGAACCCTGAGTGATATTTATATTCACCTGGAACTACCTAATTTATTATGTATTGTCTAGATTTCCTAAGGTTTATTTCTTAGCATATACATTAGCAGCTGACATTTTCAACTCTTGGCTACCAAGATATGTAAATCTCAGTTCACTGCTGTCCTTCAGCGTGGAAGGACGTCGCAGTCGCGTCCCTCCATTTCTGCCGCTTTTGCGCCTATTATAAAAGGCCCTGTGACCTCTACCCCTACTAAACATCATGTGGGAAGCGGTAAAGGACTGTAGATGTATATAAGTGTAATAAAGTACTAGAAATAATAAAGTGTGAGTGTGTATATGAATAAGAAATTACAGAATACGAGCGGTGAATTAGCGCGAGTGGGAGGCTCGTACGCACTTGTATTTTACATTGCTTTCACAATGTTTTTTTTTGGGAGTATGGATTCCAAACTACTTGGAAATCATTGAACAGTGTTTCTAGTAATAATATCAGGCAGTGGTATTCATATTACGGGATGTCGGGAAGTGTAAAGTGGAGACTTAGTTACCCAACTTCAGAAGTCTCCACAAGTCCTATGGTAGTCGACGGGTGCTAAAAAAAACATCCCAGGAGAAAGCTGAAGGTATGTGTCATATGCATATGTAATTATAATATGCTAGGACTAATAACTGATTTTTGGCAAATATTTTCAAAAAGCCAGTCGGAGTGCAGATTTGCCCCGCAGGATGGGCATGGCGCGCCTCCGACAACCCCGCGGTTAAGGGGTTAAGGGTAAATGCAGATAAAACATAAGTGATGATATCGAGGGTTGGTGGCGGTACAGTCATAGGAGAGGGAGAGTGGCCATGTGCAGTTTGCCACAAAGGTGTGGGAAGTAATTCCATCCTGTGCAGTGTTTGTGATAAATGGGTGCACAAGAGATGTAGTGTTGTTAGAGGTAGACTGCGAGATAATGCTGATTTTATATGTGCGGTGTGTCGGGGAGAGCAGGTGGAGATTGTCAGGCGTGATAGGACTGAACTTGCTGGTGAGTCTCTGGAGTGTGTGGAAGAGTTTTGTTATTTGGGAGACATGTCATGTGCTGGAGGTGGGGCTGGAGCTGGCTCGGTTGCTAGGGTGAGAAGTGGTTGGAAGAAATTCAGGGAGCTGTTGCCTCTCCCGACATTGAGAGGACTCTCCTTACGTGATAAGGGGTCATTGTATGCAGCATGTGTTAGGAGTGTGATGCTGTATGGTAGTGAGACCTGGGCAGTAAAGGAAGAGGATATTCGCAGGCTTAAACATACAGAAATGACAATGATTAGGTGGATGTGCAGTGCATCCCTGCATGCAAGGCCTGGGGGGGCTGGGTTTACGATCGAAGAGTTGAGAGGTAGGATGGGACTGAAGTGTATTGGTGTTGTGATGAGGAGAGGTAGGCTGAGGTGGTCTGGACATGTGGAGAGGATAGGGGATGATAACTGGGTGCAGAGGGTGAGAAGTGTTAATAATAGAGAAGGAGCTGGGAGGGGTAGACCGAGAAAGACACGGGACGAGGTCATGAACCTGCCCAGTCCCGACCGTTTTTTTACCCAGCCTACCCCCAGATCCCGACCGATTTTCAACTTTTTGTTTTTTGGCTGAAACCTTCGCTTTTGGTGAGAAACATCGAAAATTCATAGAGGAATCGCAATCGTGAGGTAAAAAATGTTGATACAGGAGTCACTCAACCTTACGTTTACCTTCTTTTTCAGGGTACCTGGCTAAAGAAATCGAACTTTGGAAGGGTTAACTAATTCAAGCCACTTTAAATTACGTATTTATTTTACTTATTTGGTACGAATTTATGTGTAGTACAAGTCTATATTGGTTTTCACACAATAATATAGGCGTTTATAAGCATTGTTCACTCACCCCAAACCCCAGTATATGGCACCTTCCTTTACTACATTACCACCTCATCACTTCTGTTTGTTTCTACCTCTAACTTCTTTGTTTCTTTGTCCTCCACCTCAGGAATCACTTTCACCATGAATTTTGTCATTGGAGAGACCGTGGGGCAACATACCTTTACTGGCCAGGTTGCTGCTAACAGGTGAATTGCCCAGTGTGGGGGGGAGGGGGGACCAGGCAGTATCTCCGCTTGACAGCAGGTAGAGGAAGGTCTCCCACATATGCCTACCAAAAATCACCCATGAATGATGAAAAATGTGCACACAAAGGGCATTTGCAATTGAGTGACGTACTATGCATGTCGTTGGGTCTGTCCACGGAAAAAAGTGGCGACGTGCATCGTACGTCGGTGGGACTCGGCGGGTTAAGTGTGACCTCAGGGTTAAGGGACTGAACAGGGAGGCTGCCAAAGATTGAGCAGCATGGAGACCCACCATTAGGTGACCAAGGCTGACGCATGCAAGCATGTTAGAGCCTTCAAAAACTAAACGAAACGAAACGAAATGAGTACTGCGAAGAAAATGTGCTACCAAGTTTCCTGTGCCACCTAGAATATGGCAAACAATCCCACTACAATCCTATTAGTGGATGTAAATAATCTGGCCATGTGGAGAGAATGAAGACTGAGAGACTAACTTGAAGAATGTACGGTACCTGAGTGAGGTGGAGCAGGAATGGGGCAGCAGGAAACTGGGGATGAGATGGAGTGATGAGGTGGAGAGTTATGAGTGAGGATGGTGTGAGTTCAAGAAAGAGTAGCCTGATGGCAAAGGACAGGGTGACATAGAAGTGGTTTGTATGTGGTCATCTCTTCTGGGATTAAAGCATCTGACTATAGATACACAGACAAACAGATATAATGGTCATCAAGCAAACACTATTGCTGCTGCAACCCCAGGCTCATCTGGTCATGAACCCAGTGGACTGCAGCAAACCAGCCACTTTAACCAGGTAACAGGTCTTTTGTTGTAGTATTGTTGATGGATTGTCTGCGCTGTAATGGTGTTGTGCATGAGGTGAGTAAATGTGTTGTGGTGTGGGGGACTGGACTGCCATGTAGGAGTAGAAGATTGTTTGTGAGTTGTATTTTGTGTTAGTATTGTTGCAGGGAAAGGTGGTGATTGCACTGCAGTCTGGTTACGTGTACTTGTGTCTCTCTAGATAGGGTGGTTTTTGACAAGTGTATGTCTGGTGGAGGTTCATGAAAGATGCCGTTTGTTTGGAGGTTTTGGAAGGCTGTGTTTATGATATGCAGTTTGGGTGAAGGAAGGGGGATGTTGCTGAGATGCTCTGTGTACTATTGGGCAGTTATATATTCTTGTTTCTTTGCGGAGGCGGGTGGTGCAGCATGAAGTTACAAGAGTCATATGGGTATTGAGCTGAAGCAATAAACTGCATGCCTCTCATATTCTTTATGTAATGGTCTTGGTGCATCCTATTATTATTCTGAAGGCTATATTTTGTGTTTTTTAAGCTTATCCATGTTTGTCTTTGTTAAGTCAGGGGTTCAGTCTGGGCTACTATAATTCACAATAGTTCTAATGA
>JAGKTI010007741.1:8505-35852 GCA_018397915.1 Birgus latro | reverse complement strand
GGAATAATTATACCTGACTTCCAATCCTGCGGGACTCTACCCTCCTCTCACGCCAGTCTGCACACCTTCCACATCCGTTCTGTTACTATCTCTCCCCATGCTTCAGCATTTCACCACACACTCCATCAATTCCTGGGGCTTTCCATTTTAACTTACTTTATTGCTTCCACCACTTCCATCCTACTGACTTCTTCCTCTCTTCTCACAACCCTCCTTCTCCCTGCCATTCTCCAGCCACTTATACTTGCATTACTTTCATTCTTTATGTTCAACAGTTCATTAAAGTGTTCTCTCCATCCGTTTGCTTTTTCTCCTTTCTCCACTAGTAATCTACCATTTTTATCTTTCACACCCCCCACTGACTTCGTTGGCACCCTGTCTAGCTTTCTTTACCTCCTTCCAGAACATTTTCTTACATTCCCTCCACTTTGCACTCAAATTCCTTCCAAATTCCTCATCCATTCTCTTCTTACTCCCTCTTACTAATCTTTTCACCTCTCTCCTCCTCTCTACATATAATTCTCTTATCCGTCTCTCAGCTTCTTCGACGCCCCTGTTCCTCATCCACTTATTATATGCTTTCTTCTGTTCCACAGCCTCTCTCACCTCTTCAGTCCACCATGCTGTTCCCTGAACCCCCTTTCATCTTCTCTTCACCCCACACACCACGTCACATGCTGCACAGATTTCTTCTGTGAATATCTTGCACACATCTTGCACATCCCCCATCTGCTCCAATCTATATTTACCCAATCGCTCCTCCACTTCCCTTTTATATTCAGCCTTTATTCCATCCTCTTGTAACTCTTCTACCCTCCTTGTAAGACATACTTACTCCTGTGCTTCCCTTCTTCTCTTCTTCCATCTTGTTTGGATTCTGATTCTGGCCACCACCAAGTGGTCAGAGAGTCCACTCCCCCAACCTCTATATACTCTTGCATCAATTACACATCTTCTCATCCTTTCATCCACACACACATAGTCAATCATTGCCTTCCGTTCATTCATTCCACTGTCCACCCTTCTCACCACTCGCCATGTATACCTATGGATCATTTTGTGCCCAAAGAGGGTATTAGATAACACAAACCCCCTCCCAGCACAAGTGTCCACTAAAGCACTGCAATTCTCATCCATCTCTACAGGCACACCCCTTACCAACCACTCCATCCACCTTCTCATTTCCTGCTTTTCCATTCATATTTCCAATCAGAAACACTCTTTCATTCCTTTCAAACTTTTCACAGCAGGCTTCCACATTTGTCCAGAACTCTTCTCTCACTCTACTTACACGATCTTGCGTTGGCGCATACACGCGCACAATTGCCCACATTTGTAGTCCAGCTTTCACTCTTACCCACACAATCCTTGACCCAACTGATCCATACTCTCTTATATTCTCCTTCCATCTGTTGCTCACAGCAATACACACTCCTTCTTTCGCCCTCTCATTCTCACCTACTCCCGCACATATACCCCTTCCATACTCCCATTCTCTTACACTCACCTCGCCATTTAGTTTCAGTTATTCCACTTATATCCACTTTCGCACTCCCAAGCGCCTGTACAATCTCTCTCTTTCACCTCATCATTCATACCCCTTACATTCCTTGTTGCAATCTTTACCATGTCCTTTGTCCGGACCTTTTTCGTCAACTTTTGAGCATTTAGAAAAAACTTTGTGGGTATAACTTAATTATAAACACTTTTCAAATACTGTACTGTACACTTAGAATAATAGCTACGCTGCCAGCCCACCACTAACCAATGCACGAACACACAAACCGCGCGGACGATATGGCCACCTGTCGTGAGGTTAGGCAGTCCGGAATGCTTCTAGCTTTTTTGGAGTTTTCCTGATATATAAGAAATACAGTAATTCCAGTCGGCTCCCTGACTCTGAAAAGCGATTTCCGGTGTACTGAAGTCCGTTGTAGTGAGGTCATACTGTAGTCAGAAATGATTGTTAAGTATATACAGTATTAAGGTTTTGTTTTCATTTTCATTTTCATTTTTGAAGGCTCCAACATGCTTCCATGCGTCGGCCTTGGTCACCTAATGGCGGCTCTTCATGCTGCTCGATCTTTGGGAGCCTCCCTGTTCAATCCCTTAACCCTTAATTCACGCTTAATGACCTTGTTCTATGTCTTTCTCGGTGTACCTCTTCCAACCCCTCCTCAAATATTAACACTTCTCACCTTCTGCACCCAATTATCATCCCCCATCCTCTCCACATGTCCAAACCACCTCAGCCTACCTCTCCTCATCACAACACCAACACACTCCAGTCCCATCCTACCTCTCAACTCTTCGATCTTAAACCCAGCCCCCCCAGGCCTTGCACACAGGGACGCACTGCACATCCACCTAATCATTGTCATTTCTGTACTGCCAAGGTCTCACTACCATACAGCATCACACTTCTAACACATGCTGCATACAAAGGAGAGTCCTCTCAGTGTCAGGAGAGGCAACAGCTCCCTGAACTTCTTCCAACCACTTCTCACCCTAGCAACCGAGCTAACTCCATCCCCACCTCCGGCACATAACATGTCTCCCAAATAACAAAACTCTTCCACACACTCAAGAGACTCACCAGCAAGTTCAATCCTTTAACACCTAACAATCTCCACCTGCTCCCGACACGCCGCACACATAAAATCAGCATTATCTCGCAGTCTACCTTTAATACCACTACATCTCTTGTGCACCCATTTATCACAAATACTGCACAAGATGGAATTACTTCCCACACCTTTGTGGCAAACTGCACATGGCCCCTCTCCCTCTTCTCTGATTGTACTGCCACCAACCCTAGATATCATCACTTTTGTTTTATCTGCATTTACCCTTAAGCCCTTGTGTTCCATACCATCTCTCCACTTCTTAAATCTTTCCTCCACCTCCTTTTCATTCTCTGCATTTGCAAAATCATCAGCATACAACATCTCCCATGGGAGTCCATCTCTGAAGTCACGTGAGAGGGCTTCAAGTACCATGATAAACAACAGGGGACTCAAAACTGACCCCTGATGCACACCAACATTCACAGAAAACTCATCACTCAAAACTCCATTCACTCTTACTATACCTGGGTGCGAGCACCCACATACATGGCCATAACCTGTCTACATTTAAATTATCTGATGTGTTCTAATATGTTTTATTTAACCCAAAGAAAAAATTTAATTGCTACTGTGTTCATATCTCATTATAATCATTAGCTTATTTTGTCAGGAGTGACATTATTTTTGTAATTGAATAACATTTTTTTTTGAAAACCTCAAATTGTCCAAAATGGCCCCACATACGGCCGAGACTAAACTGGGAACCCAGGTTAGTCATCTGCATTCATTTTCTATTTTTGGACGAATTTATTCAGTATGTCCAAATTCACTGAAGTTTGAGTACAAATTCGGACACTCACTACTATATTTCTATGTATCTGTCTATCTATTGCCAGATGCCTCAATCCCACACGGGGTGGTCACAAACAAATCGCCTCCATGTCGCTCTGTCCCCTGCCATTTCACTACCCCACTCCCAACTCACACACCCCCCTCTCTCATGTACCTCTCCAATCTATCCCTCCATCTCATCCTCGGCCTCCCCCTCCCTCTCACCCCCTCTACCCTACTCACATACACTCTCCTTGTCAGTCTTTCACTCTCCATCCTCTCCCCATTCCCAAACCACCTTAACTTGTTTCTCCTAACGCTTCCTATCACGTCCACAACCACACCACTACGCTCCTTCACTTCCTCATTTGTTAGTCTGTCTCTCCATGTGACTCCACATGCTCCTCTCAAATAACTCATTTCCACTGCTCTCACTCTTGACTTCTGTCCTTCCAACAGGGTCCAAGCTTCACTTCCATATGTTAGAGTTGGTATCACAATACTGTCATGTAACAACTTTTTCACTTCCATGCTCAGCTCCCTGTTTCTTATCACTGCTTTCAACGAACCAGCATCCTTCCTTCCCTGCTGTACCCTTTCAAGCACTTCACCCTCCAGACTTCCATCCTTACTCATCACACTGCCCAAGTACTTAAATGCACTCACATTCTCCATATCCTCCCCATCCAATCTCACTGTACATTCACTGGCTTCACTTCTCACGAATACCATCACTTTATTCTTCCCTACATTCACCTTTAGATTCCGTTTCTTACACACTCTCCCAGACTCATCTACCGAGCCTTGCAGCTCCCCTTCATCTTCGCTTAACAACACAGTATCATCTGCAAACAACAGTACAGGGAGTTTCCAAACACTGCCCTCCCTCACTAGGGCCACTCCAACATCCACTGCCCAACCTTGTATCTCTTTTATACTGTAATCCCATCCATGTACAGATTGAACAACCATGGAGACATGACACATCCTTGTTTCAATCCAACCTTCAAATGGAAAGATTCACTCAGTTTGCCATCCACACACACTGCAGCCTTAGCACCCTCATACATACTCTTTGCTGCCTTCAACAACTTTCCATCCACTCCATATATTCTTTATACTTTCCACAATCTCTTTCTATCCACCCTGTCATATGCTTTCTCCAGATCCATGAAGGCTGCATACAACTTCTTTCCCTTCTCTAAGGATCTACGAATAAATATCTGGTCTACACAACCTCTTCCCTTCCTAAAACCTCCCTGTTCTTCTCCAACTAATTCCTCTGTTATTTCCCTAACTCTGTCTATAGGTTTCCTACCATATACTTTTCGTATTACACTGAGAAGGCAAATGCCCCTATGATTACCACACACTGCTTTTTCCCCTTTTCCTTTGTACAGAGGAATAATTATACCTGACTTCCAATCCTGCGGGACTCTACCCTCCTCCCACGCCAATCTGCACACCTTCCACATCCATTCTATTACTATCTCACCCCCCATGCTGCAGCATTTCACCACACACTCCATCAATTCCTGGGGCTTTCTCCATTTTAACTTTCTTCATTCCTTCCACCACTTCCATCCTACTGATTTCTTCCTCTCTACTCACAACCCCCCCTTCTCCCCGCCATTCCCCAACCACTTATACTTCCATTACTTTCATTCTCTATGTTCAACAGTTCAGTAAAGTGTTCTCTCCATCTGTTTACTTTTTCTCCCTTCTCCACTAGTAATCTGCCATTTTTATCTTTCACACCCCCACTGACTTCGTTGGCACCCTTTTTTTTTTTTTTTATGCAAGGAAGAAGGAACCAAAGGCCGTGGGCCCGAAAACTGTTCCTTCCAAGAATAAACAAAAACAACACAAAAGAGAGCCAAATTCAAGATCCGTTCATTTCGAGATGCCTGGACACACTGTGTTTGAAAGACTGAAGATTATAGGAAGTAGGAAATACAGACAGAGGAAGACAGTTCCAGATTTGATCAGTTTCATAAATGATGGACTGGGAGTAACGGTTAACCCTTGCATTAGAGAGTTGGACAGAAAAGGGATGAGAGGTTGTTGCTAGACGGGTGCTACGTTCCCGTTGTAGAGGTGGAGGAATGCAAGTAGACAGTTCAGAGGAACAGTGGCCATTGAAGTAGCGATAGAAAAGAGATAAAGATGCAACAGTGCGGCGAAGAGACAGGTTGAAAGGAGCTAGTAAGAGGAGGAGAGTTAATGAGACGAGAAGCCTTTGACTCCACCCTATTGAGAAGGGCTGTATGTGAGGATCCTCCCCACACATGAGAGTTGTACTCCAAACGGACGAATAAAACCCGTGTATAAAGTCAACGTCTGTCTAGGGGTAAAGAAGATTTGGAGTCGGCTTAGCACACCTGATCTCTTGGAAGCAGATTTCGCAAGAGATGTACTATGTTCTTTCCAAGATAAATCCCGAGTGAATGAAACCCCAAGCATGTTCAAGGATGATGTAGGAATGAGCGTGTCATGATTAAACATCAGCGGGTGCTCCTGTGGAAGGTTTTGTCTGGTTGATAGGTGCAAGAACTGAGTCTTTGATGCCTTAAAATCAACAAGATTATTTTTACCCCAATCAGATATATGAGCCAAGTCAGACATTATGTGTGCCATAGCATCATCCCTTGTTTGTTGAAGTAACTGCTGAGATGGGCATTGCAGGAACCGAATGGAAAGGTGAAGGGTCGAATCATCAGCGTATGAGTGGATAGGGTTAGATGTAAAGCTTAGACGGTCATTGATGAATAAAAGGAAGAGAGTTGGTGATAGGACAGAGCCCTGAGGAACACCACTGTTGATAGATGTAGGAGAAGAACTGTGGCCATCTACAACAGCGGCTGTAGAACGACCAGAGGAAGCTAGAGATGAAGGCACAGATAGAAGGATAGAAACCGTAAGAGGGCAGTTTAGAAATTAAAGATTTATGCCAGACTCGACCGAAAGCCTTTGAGATGTCAAGGCAATGGCAGAGCTTTCGCCAGAGTCCTGAAAGGAGGATGACCCCGAGACTGAAAGGTAGGTGAGAAGATCGCCAGTGGAGCGTCCCTGACGGAACCCATACTGACAATCAGAAAGTAGGTTGTGATAGGAAAGATGATTTTAAATGTTTCTGTTAAGAATAGACTCAAACACTTTTGAGACACAGGATGTTAAAGCAATTGGACGATAGGTAGAGGGTTGGGAATGGTCACCTTTCTTTGGGACTGGCTGAATGAGAGCAAACTTCCAGCAAGAAGGCAGGGTACAAGTTGGTAGACAAAGGCGAAAGAGTTTACCTAGGCAGGGTGTAAACACAGTTTTTGAGGACAACAGGATGGACCCCATCAGGACCATATGCCTTGTTAATATTGAGGCCAGTGATGGCTGAAAATACATCATCTGAAGAAATTTTAATGTCAACCATGAGGAAGTCAGAGGGGGGAAGTGGTGTAGGAACAGCACCGGAATCGTCTAAGGTGGAATTGGAGGAGAAAGTCTGAGCAAAGAGATCGGCTTTATCAGTAGAAGAAATAGCTACAGAGCTATTAGAGTAGACAATAGGAGGGAAGGATGATGAGGTAAAGTTGTTAGAATGGTTTTTGGCACTGTGCCACAAGGAGCATGAAGAATCTGAGTTGGAGAGTTGGGAACATTTAGTGCTGATGAAATTATTTTTAGCAGAACGAAGAACAGACTTAACACGATTCCGGGCAGAAACATAAGAAAGATGTGATTCAGGGGTGGGTTGGCTCCGGTACCTTTTGTAGGCCCACTTGTTGTTGCGGACAGCATTAGAACATTTTCTTACATTCCCTCCACTTTGCGCTCAAATTCCTTCCAAATTCCTCATCCACTCTCTTCTTATTCTCTCTTGCTAAGCTCTTCACCTCTCTTCTCCTCTCTAGATAAAACTCTCTCATCCATCTCTCAGCTTCTTCGACGCCCCTGTTCCTCATCCACTCATTATATGCTTTCTTCTTTTGTGCCACAGCCTCTCTCATCTCTTCAGTCCACCATGCTGTTCCCTGAACCCCCTTTTGTTTTCTCTTCACCCCACACACCACCTCACATGATGCACAGATTTCTTCTGTGAATATCTTGCACACACCTTCCACGTCCCCCATCTGCTCCAATCTATGTTTACCCAATTGCTCCTCCACTTCCCTTTTATATTCATCCTTTATTCCATCCTCTTGTAACTTTTCTACCCTCGTTGTAAGAAATACTTCCTCCTGTCCTTCCCTTCTTCTCTTCCTCCATCTTGTTTGGATTCTGATTTTGGCCACCACTAAATGGAGGTCAGAAAGTCCACTCCCCCAACCTCTATATACTCTTGCATCAATTACACATCTTCTCATCCTTTCATCCACACACACATAGTCAATCATTGCTATAATTATATATGAAACATTTTAAATTTTTCACTGCTGTGACTCGATACCCTAGTGAACCAGCCCCACATACAATACTTAAGATTTTGGATTGAACTAAAAAGTAGATTACATGGCACCAAAAAAATGAAAAAATCATCCGAATTCACCTCAGTTTACAGTATATTTTTTTGTATGCCTTGTGCCATTCATTTGTATTATTTCTCTTCTATATATTTTTATCATTATTCTTATTATTGAATCCTTCATACTTTTCCCACATCTTGTTATCATTTAATTGCTAATTTTATCTGGGCCAGTTGCTTTGCCAGTCTTTAGCTTTGTAATTACCATTTTCATCTCTTCCTCACTTAATTTGTTGTCTTGTATTCATACATCCAACATTCTCTTATCATACTATCTAAGCATTCTGTGTATTCCTCATATCCTATTGTTACTTCATTTGTTTTGTATATCTTTATAGTATTCCGTGACTCTTTCTTTTATCTTTTCTGGGTTTCTTATATCATATCTGTCTTATCAATCACTATATACTGCCACTGGGGTTTATTGTTGAATTGTCTTCTTAATTTCCACAGCTTATCACTATTAGTCATATTATCATTAAGCTGATTGGTAATTTCTTCTATCCTTCTTTCCCCATTTTCATTTACAGGTATATATTTTGTTCAATCTCTTTTCTTTCTGTTGTAAAGTTTTCTTTTCTGGTTTTATCATTCTCTTCTGTTTGTTTCCTTATCTTCCTATTTCTTTCCATTAACATCTTCACCCTTTTATCTATTCCTGGTTTAACCCTTTTAGATATTCTTATTTTCCCAGATGTTCTATCCAGTATATTATAAACTGCTTCCGTCCACTCAGGTTCTATACTCTGTTCTTGGTTGTTTACTTCCTTCCACATGCTCTCAAAAATTTCATTTTTCTCTGTCATTTCCTTAAACTTTTCCCATCCTCCTCCTTTCTTAAAGTACCACTTTTTTACATTTTCTTTCCTTCTTTCAGTTTATCATCCTTTGCTATTAATATTTTATTATTGTCTGATTCTTTAACTTCTTTGTTTTTGTATTTCATTAGCTTATACATTCCTTCCTCCTCTATATTCATATCTATTATTTCCTCTTTTACACTCCTATTCGTTGTCACATAATCTAGTACAGTATGACCTCGATATAACGGACTTCAGTACACCGGAATTCACTTTTATCAGACTCGAGGAGCTACCAGACTAAACTCCTATACTGTATGTCGAAAGAAGTCCGATAAAGCCAGAAGCAGCCCGGACTGCCTGACCACTTCAGCTATGTTCACCACAATAAAACAAGTAAAAGACATGTTTTTCAGTGCTCAGTACAGCATTATTATACCATTTGATTAATGTAGTGAAGGTATAACACAGTACAATACTGCAATGGTGTTGAAAACCACTGATGCAATCCGGACTAATGTCTGATATATCGGAAAAAGTCCGGATTAGCAGGGGTGAGTCCAGATGTCGCTTTTATCTGAATTTAGCATTTTTCGGAATGGCTTGGTCCCCAATTAGTCCATTATAGTGAGGTCTTACTGTATAGATTTTTCCGGATTCTTTCTTGTGTTTACTCTTGTCTATTTACCTTTACATATTTCTGTTCCATTTACAATTACACCTTTAACATTTTCTACCATTTGGATCAGCGCTTTTCCTGCTTCATTTTTCCCTACATTATTTCCAGCTATACCATCCTCCTCATTTCCTATTTTTGCATTTAAGTCTCCAGTGATTGTATAATCTCCACCTGTTTTTTCTGTGTTTCTAATATGTTCTTTAAGATACTGAAGCTGTTCCCTAATTTTATTGTTCGTCACCCTTCCTTCAATTTTTCCATATGTGACCACATGCTCCTCTCAAGCAACTCATTTCCACTGCTCTCACTGTTGACTTCTGTCCCTCCAACAAGGTCCGTGTTTCTCTTCCATACGTCAGAGTTGGTATCATAAATACAGTACTGTCATGCAGTAACTTTTTCACCTTCCTGTTTCTTATCACTGCTTTCAACGAACGAGCACTGTTGCATCTTTATCTCTTTTCTATTGCTACTTCAATGGTCCTGCTCCTCTGAACTGTCTGCTTTCATTCCTCCACCTCTACAGTGGGTGCGTAGCACCCATCTAGCAACAAACTTTCCTCCTTTTCTGTCCAACTGTCTAATGCAAGAGTTAACCTTTACTTCCAGTCCTTCATTTATGCAACTGGCCAACTGTGGAGTTCTCCCTCTGCCTGTATTTCCTATTTCCCATGATCTCCGTTCTATTACAATAGGCGCGGAAAGTGTTGACGCCATCTTAAAAAAAGAAAACATTCTTGTGGTCAGCAAGGAGAAACAAATAAATTAACACTCACCATTGAATTTAGTATTTACTGGCATTCCCCTTCACCTTTATTATCTTCTTAAGGTGTCTGGGGAGACTGATGGCGTAGTTTTGCAGAACAGACGGACTAAAACTGCTCCTTAGCTGCAGCCTCAAGGTTAGGCAAAGATGATGTGTCCATACTACGCAGCTGCCGCTTCATGTGCGCCCATAAATTCTCAATGGGATTGATATCTGGGCTGTTTCCGGGCCAATCTCGAATAAAGGGAACGTCACAGTCTGTTAGCCACTGTTTCACTGACTTTGCAACATGTGGAGGGGCAGAATCTTGCATAAATACTCTTGCTTTGGTTATATCAAAAGAGTCACTTAAAACATCACATAAGAGCTCCAAATAATTGTTCTGGTTCACTTTTTCATTTGCAGGTAGAATTACCAACCTACCAACACCATAATATGTAAAGCAGCCCCAAGCCATGAGTGAGGCTGGGTATTTAACAAACTTGGAAGTGTACTTAGGATCCAGGGGGTCACTGCCTGGTTTGCAGTACACTCGTGATGAAGGGGTACCAGTGACAGTAAATGTTGACTCATCACTCCAAAGCACAGTTTTCCATTGCTCCTCACTCCAGGCAAGATATTTCTTACAAAAATTTACTCTCTTTTTCTTCTGAAGTGCAGTTAGCAGTGATTTTTTACGAGCACAAAAACTCCTGTAGCCCAGATTGTCATGCAACATCTGCTGCACACTTCTGACAGACACATCTGCCAGCAACTGTGGGTTCTTTTCTTTTAAATCCCGTGCTTTTAGCCTTGGATCCTTGCTAACTTGCCTTGGGATCAGCTGACGGGTCCTGAAGGTTGTCTTACGAGGTCTCCCAGGCTTGGGAAGTGGAGTGGGAGGAATGGCCTCCCCACTGTCCTTGAACTGCTTCACCAGTCTCTGCACTGTCCTCAGTCTAACACCATCTGATTTGTAATAAATGGGAGGTTGTGGCCAGCTTTGTATAATCACATCCACATGTTTTTCCTTGCTTGTGGTTACTTTAGGCATGATGAGAATGTGGTAGGTAACCAAATAACTGTGTTATTTGAGTCAAAACATGCCCTCGTGGTGCATCACACGCAGAGACAATCCTCCTCCTGTGGCTGCCCAAACATTACTGAGGCTGCTCCTGTGGTGCCAAACCTATCAAGCAGGGTTGCCAGCTCCCGTTGAAAAAGCATCAGCTCATTTCGCATCACAGGGGAGGGTAGTATTGACCCTACTTCACTTAACGTGAAGAAGAATGACGTTGGCAAAAAAAGTCAATACTTTCCGCGCTTAGTGTAAACGCAGGGTGTCCAGGCACCTCGAAATGAACGGCTCTTGAATTTGGCTCTCTTTTGTATTGTTTTTGTTTTTTCTTGGAAAGAACGGTTTGTGGACTCCAGGCCTTTGGCTCTTTCTTCCTTAAAAAAAAAAAAATGTGCACATACCCCATCCATACACCCACTCTCTCACACTTTCACTTCTCTATTTAGTCTGTTATTCCACATATGGTCCACTTTTGCACCCTCAAACATCTGGACAGATTCTCTCACCTCATCGTTTGCATCCTTTATATTCCATGTCGCAATCCATACCATGTCCTTTGTTCAGTCCTTCGTAGTCACCTGTTGGTCAGTCCTGATCAGAGACTTTTTTTTTGTATTATTAGTTAGTTGCTTTCCTGGGACGGGCACTAATCCTTCACTAACCCACTTGCTGTCACATAGGGAACATGTGTTGGTTGGTTATGAGGTTGCCACCCATTATTGTAAATGATTTCCTGATTTACATGAAATGATATGGCTTGCCACTCAATGTGGAGCATCCCTAAAGCAGAGTACTGCCTCACTAAGTGGGTGGATGATGGTCGCCTCTGCCTAGTTTATGATGAAAAATAGAAATTACAATTTCTATGCATCGGAGCTCTCCTGCAGTTTCAATCCAATCTGTATGAAGGATCAAGCCTCAGTATTTTATGACCTGGCCAGAGTGAATGCTGTAACAAACAGCTTACCTTTTGGCAGATATTAGACGGAGGGTAATGTTTGCCTGGTAAGGTGCTTCTGTATGTGTTGGCCTGGACTGGAAACATGTGAGGAGTCTACCTGAGGATCCATATCTAATGACATCATTTGGGAGCTTTTTCCTGCTTCTGCATTAGACGAGGAATATAAGGGAAGATAGGCCCAATCCAGTGTTCTGTGTCAGTGGAGGATGTTAGGCAGAAACTCAGGGTGCTAATTCAAAACTGGTAGAGTTCCTCCTCCTGCCCTGACACATGCATGGTGTTGGGGTGTATGGCACCAAGGAGGAGTCCCAGGTGCTTGAATTGAAATTTAGGGGTGGTGTATCATTCCTATCTTTTGGTGTTACACCAGCCATATGTCATGGTGTGATGTCATGCACGAACAAGCACAGTTACTTCAATTGCTTTCATTGCATGATGTCTGATGGACAGGTGCAACGTTCAAATGGTGCCACTTGTTACTTTTGTGGAGGTGCACACTGAGTACCTCACTGTCTTGCTGAGTGTACCAGAAGACCTTGCATATTAATGCCAAGTACTGTCAAGGAACCAGATATGTGACGACTACAGTACCGGAAACAGATTTGGGGACTTAACCTCGTGCGTTGTGACCCAGCTGCTCTCAGTATTCCTACATCTTTCTTTAGGTGTCCTGCTCAAAGGGTGGATCTGAAGGCCTCCTATGTCAGTGGCCACAGCTAACAATTTTTTTTATTCTTGGTGACCACCTGGATTTTGTTGGGGAGGATAATGGTGTGGGTGGTGAAGAGTCTTGTACTATGGTGGTGAGGGTGTCAGTCCATCTCTCCTTGTCAGAGGTGCTCTTCCATGCCCCCTGTGTGCACACTTCCAGTTGCAGTGGTAAGTGGAGGTAGTCAACTAATGGTCCTCAGTGTGAAAGGTTTGATGATGGGCATTGTGCTGAGGCAGAGACCGTAGAGTGCATGGCTTCTCTTCCTCCCCGAGGCAGAGACCGTAGAGTGCATGGCTTCTCTTCCTCCCCGAGGCAGAGACCGTTGAGTGCATGGCTTCTCTTCCTCCCCAGAATGTAACATTGACCTCTGAACAACCCTGTCTTTGTTGTGTCTGCCTGCCACTCAAGCCTTATAGACCTTAGGCTTCCACCTCCTTTGCATGACCTGGTGATTCCCCTGGCTCGTTCCTAAAGATCTCATCACCACAGCATTAGAATCCCTGTTGCAAGAGAATGGGTTAAATGATACCTATATATGTTTATTAGTTTTTTTTTGGTTTCTTTACTGTCTTTGCAATAATGGCTCATTACAGTTCCAGCAATTGTTATTTTGAAATGCAAGATTGATCATCCACAAGACTCAGGATTTAAAAATGATGGATTATGCAACATCCTCCTCAATAGTCAGTGTATGTGAAACTTGGCTCAGCCCTTCTCTTAATTTTGATCTTTGGGGCTACATGTTGTTTCGGGAGGACAGGGCTGCCAGGGGTGGGGGCTTGCACTTTTTGTTAATCTGTCCGTTGCTTGTTGGCTTTGTACCCTTCACCCTCATGCTGGGGGTTTCTTGGGCTTTCGTCAGGTTGGGCTTCCTTTTCTTCCCTAAATATCTTTCCTTAAGCTGTCAGACAGTGGTCGCTTTGCCTAGCATAAACCCAAACTGTATTTCATCAGTATTTACTCTTTCCCAAATCATATCTTCCAGGACTCTCACCATTACCTTCGTTGTCTGGTCCCAAATTTGTGTGCATTTATAATTTCCTCTTTCCAGAGCATCACCCTTACCCAGTATGCATTTTCAGTCACACTCATCAGCTTATCATATGGGACAATACTTAATCATATTGTTTTTTTTTATAAAGCTCTAACATGCTTATCCCCGCGGTGGCTGAGTGGTTGGCATTGCTGACTGTGAAGCTGCCGGCCCCTTAGGCCAGGGTTTGAATCCTGGTGCAGGCAGCTGGGGTCTCTTGACTCGGGTGTCCATCCACCCTTTCTGGGTTGGCAGGTAAATGAGTACCTAGGGTAACACCTAGGGGAGATGACTGTGGTGACCTGGATGATGCAGTGGCCTTGTGTCCCAGGTTGTTGGGTAATTGCCTGCCACAGGCTCAAGGCCTATGAAAAGGAGATGAGCACCGCGCTAAACGCCTCTGTGGCATGTGCCCCACCTCCTAACATGCTTCCATGCATTGGCTTTGGTCACCTAATGGCAGCTTTCCATGCTGCTCAATTTCTGGCAGCCTTCCTATTCAGTCCCTTATCCCTGAGGTCACACTATGGCCTCACCTACCCCTCCCCCCCCTTTTTTTTTTGTCATTTTTTAACCCTACTCCCGACATTCACACTTCACATTTTCCACAACCAGTTGCAATCTCCATCCTCTCAGTATGCCCAGGCCATTTCAGTCAGCTCCTTCTCATCACAACATCAGCACACTCCAGTCCTATCATTCCATTGAACTCTTTAACCCATGATATGAGGGTGTCATGTATTCATGACGGCCTGAGGACATCCGGTTGGCATGTATACGTGATCCAGTGTTTCGCGGCATTGTTTGAGTATTCCGTGGGTTACTTCCACCACACACAGCCGCTGGGAACCCTCTTGCATGCATCCAAGTCACGCTTCAGTTACCTGTGTAAGGATAGAGCTATGCAAAAAGTTTTCCCTATGTCCGGATCCTTGGCTGAGCACCCACAGCCACCGACTTCAACACCAATGAAGTCTAAAGGCCAGAAGAGAAAACGCCTTAGTGATAGTGCAATAGGGAGAGAACTTGAGGTGACGGTGTCGTCATTTGTGAGTGGGGAAAGTGACTTTTCCTCTGAGGAAAACTACCCCGCCATGATGAATGTCGGTATTTATGTTTTGGATACAAAAACCTACCCTGGGTTTTTGTATCCGGTTTCATGGTCATGAGAGTGTGACTCTTCAACCATATTTATGCGTCGGATGAGGAGGGTGGATTCCGTGAGTTCTCCACTGTGCGCCCATTGTTTGCCCCTGTACGTTCCTTTGCTATTTCCGATGATGGGAATAGTTCGGAGGATATTGACGATCCTGGAGAGGGGGATATTGGCACGGATGAGGAGATGGAAGAGGAGGTAGGGAGTGGAGAAAGGGAGGAGGTGGAGGAGGGAGGGAGGAGGAAGTGCTGTAGGGCAAGCCTCGCACCAGTGCTCTGTGTTTATATATACAGTATGTGAATAATGGAAGATTACTAGTAGAAATGGAAGAAATGGTAGATTACTAGTGGAAAAGGGAGAAAAAGTAAACAGATGGAGAGAACACTTCAATGAACTGTTGAACATAGAGAATGAAAGTAATGCAAGTATAAGTGGCTGGGGAATGGCAGGGAGAAGGAGGGTTCTGAGAAGAGAGGAAGAAATCACCAGGATGGAAGTGGTGGAAGCAATGAAGAAAGTTAAAATGGGGAAAGCCCCAGGAATTGATGGAGTGTGTGGTGAAATGCTGAAGCGTGGGGGAGAGATAGTAATAGAATGGATGTGGAAGGTGTGCAGATTGGCTTGGGAGGAGGGTAGAGTCCCGGAGGATTGGAAGTCAGGTATAATTATTCCTCTGTACAAAGGAAAAGGGGAAAAAGCAGTGTGTGGTAATCATAGGGGCATTTGCCTTCTCAGTGTAATAGGAAAAATATATGGTAGGATACTTATTGACAGAGTTAGGGAAATTACTGAGGAATTAGTTGGAGAAGAACAAGGAGGTTTTAGGAAGGGAAGAGGTTGTGTAGACCAGATATTCATTCTTAGATCCGTAGTGGAAAAGTTTCTAGAGAAGGGCAAGAAGTTGTATGCAGCCTTCATGGATCTGGAGAAAGCATATGACAGGGTGGATAGACAAGGTTTGTGGAAGGTATTAAGAATATATGGAGTGGATGGGAAGTTGTTGAAGGCAGTGAAGAGTATGTATGAGGGTGCTAAGGCTGCAGTGCGTGTGGATGGCAAACTGAGTGAATCTTTCCATTTGAAGGTTGGATTGAAACAAGGATGTGTCATGTCTCCATGGTTGTTCAATCTGTATATGGATGGGGTTATAAAAGAGATACAAGGTCGGGCAGTGGATGTTGGAGCGGCCCTAGTGAGAGAGGGCAGTGTTTGGAAACTACCTGTACTGTTGTTTGCAGATGATACTGTGTTGTTGAGTGAAGACGAAGGGGAGCTGCAAGGCTTGGTAGATGAGTTTGGGAGAGTGTGTAAGAAACGGAATCTAAAGGTGAATGTGGGGAAGAGTAAAGTGATGGTCTTCGAGAGAAGTGAAGCCAGTGAGTGTACAGTGAGATTGGATGGGAAGGAAATGGAGAATGTGAGTGAATTTAAGTACTTGGGCAGTGTGATGAGTAAGGATGGTAGTCTGGAGGGTGAAGTGCTCGAAAGGGTACAGCAGGGAAGGAAGGTTGCTGGTTCATTGAAAGCAGTGATAAGAAACAGGGAGGTGAGCATGGAAGTGAAAAAGTTGTTACATGACAGTATTGTGATACCAACTCTGACATATGGAAGTGAAGCTTGGACCCTGTTGGAAGGACAGAAGTCAAGAGTGAGAGCAGTGGAAATGAGTTATTTGAGAGGAGCATGTGGAGTCACATGGAGAGACAGACTAACAAATGAGGAAGTGAAGGAGCATTGTGGTGTGCTTGAGGACGTGATGGGAAGCGTTAGGAGAAGCACGTTAAGGTGGTTTGGACACGTGGAGAGGATGGAGAGTGAAAGATTGATGAGGAGAGTGTATGTGAGTGAGGTGGAGGGGGTGAGAGGGAGGGGGAGGCCGAGGACGAGATGGAGGGATGGAGTGGAGAGGTATATGAGAGAGGGGGGGTGTGAGTTGGGAGCGTGGTAGTGAAATGGCAGGGGACAGAGTGACATGGAGGCGATTTGTTTGTGGCCACCCCGTTCGAGATTGAGGCGTCTGGCAATAGATAGATAGAGATAGATAGAATAATGGAAGCAGAAAGTTTGTTTCATGATGAAATCATTGCTTTATATTTTGTTGAAAGTTTTCGTGTACGTACATATTTGTTATGACGAAAGATTACAAATGCCAGAGTTGGGATTGAAAAAAGCCAAGGTTAGCTCTGAATGCTGTTGTTTCCCAGGATAGGTTAGGTCCCATTAAGTTTGGCTTGTTTGATACCCATAATTTATTAATGACCCTTTGAATAGTGTAGCAAAACCCATATATGTATACCACCTTTATTTTTTTGCTACAGTTACCCCAGTAATTACTAAAATATTGGCACTGATAGTTCCACTGCTATCTTTGCAGGTGATTTGCAAGTTCCCAAGGTGCTATATAAAGCAGCATATGCATGGGAAGAAGTGATAATCTGGAACAATTCTGCATTACAGTGTGGTGAGCATCTGTCCTGTACCAAGGCCAGGACTGAAGAATCCCCAGGCTGGGACTGAAAGATATGACTGTCTTGGACTGGTCAGGTTAAAACCTATGAACCTTATGGCTGTATTTATATGTGGCCACCATGAGTACCATATGAGGTTAACTGATATATATTCTTAAAATGTGGAATCCTCATTTGTGGGAGGTAGTTTTGCCACAGCTTGGATTGGATATTCAATTCTGGATGTTCAGTTTGAGGTATTCTTACATTTTTATTTATTTATTGTTAGTTTGTGCTTGAACATCACTTATTCCCTCATCATCAAATCTGTACTCTTCTCCGGGCTACTGACTCAGTCAATCCGATTGTGTATTTTTATATTTTATTCTTCCTGCCTCTTTTGGTGAAGAAGTAAATAAAGGCAGTTCAAAAAGTATTAGCTAATCATCTGGCAAGGAAGATCAGAATAGAAAATATGTCATTGGAGAAAAGGAATTAAGGTTATTGAGGATGAAGAGGCGATATCATCGAAAGTACTGATTTGTGAGTGATGTGAAGATCAGAATTATTGAAATATTTTTTAAATGTAAAGCATGGTGTGCAATATAAAGCAAGATCACTTGTAAAATTTTGACTTTTTTTATTTTTTATTTTTTATTGTAGCATACCAGCATTACTTATATAGGCAAAAGCTTTCATTTTGTGTTAGTGAGGTGAGTGTCTAATGTGAACAGTGGCCCCCTCCCAAGGAAAAAAAAATTGCCATCAAGACTTGGGCAGTAAAGGAAAAGGATATTCGCAGGTTTAAACGTACAGAAATGACAATGATTGGATGGATGTGCAGTGCGTCCCTGCGTGCAGGGCCTGGGGGGGCTGGGTTTACGATGGAAGAGTTGAGAGGTAGGATGGGACTGGAGTGTATTGGTGTTGTGATGAGGAGAGGTAGGCTGAGTTGGTTTGGACATGTGGAGAGGATGGGGGATGATGGTTGGGTGCAGAGGGTGAGAGGTGTTAATATTGGGGGAGGGGTAGACCGAGAGGGACATGGGACAAGGTCATTGAGTGTGACTTAAGGGTTAAGGGACTGAACAGGGAGGCTGCCAGGGATCGAGCAGCGTGGAGAGCCGCCATTAGGTGACCAAGGCCGACGCATGCAAGCATGTTGGAGCCTTCAAAAACGAAAAAACTATCTATCCATCTATCTATTGTGAGACTCCCCAAGTCCGCAAAGGGTGGCCACAAACAAATTGCCTCCATGTCGCCCTGTGCCTTGCCATTTCACTACCCTGCTCCCAGCTCACACCCTCCTCTCTCGTATACCCATCAACTCCATCACTTCATCTCATCCTTGGCCTCCCCTTCCATCTCCCTCCCTTCACCTCATTCACAGACCCCCTCCTTGTTAGTCTCTCCCTCTCCATCCTCTCCACATGTCCAAACCACTTCAGTTTGTTTCTCCTAATGCTTTCTGTCACATCCACACCACAACACTCCTTCACTTACTCATTTGTCAGTCTCTCTCTTCATGTAACTCCACATGCTCTTCTCAACTCATTTCTGCTGCTGTCACTCTTGGCATGTGTCTGTCCAACAAGGTCCAAGCTTTACTTCCATATGTTACGAGTAGAGTTGGTATCACAGTACTGTCATGCAATGACTTTTTTTCCTTCTAAGCTTACTTCCCTATTTCTTATCACTGCTTTCAAAGAACCAGCAACCTTTCTTCCTCGTTGTACCCTTTCAAGCACTTCACCCTCCAAACTTCCTTGCTTATTTATCACACTACCCAAGCACAGTACTTAAATGCAATCACATTTTCCATTTCCTCATCATCCAGCCTTACTGTACATTCAGTGACTTCATTTCTCTCAAAGTCCTTAACTTTACCCTTCCCTACATTCACCTTCAGATTCCTTTTCTTACACACTCTCCCAGATTCATTCACCAAGCCTTGCAGCTTCACTTCGTCTTCACTTAACAATACAGTACCGTACAGTATCATCTGTAAACAACAGTACAGGAAGTTTCCAAATGCTGCCCTGTCACATTAGGGCCACTTCATCATCCACTTCCCTACCTTGTATCTCTTTTATAATACCATCCATATGTAGATTGAACAACCATGGAGACTTGACACGTCCTTGTTTAAATCCAACATTCAGATAAAAAAATTCACACAGTTCACTGTCCACATGCACTGCAGCCTTAGTACCCTCATACTTACTCTTCATAGCATTCAACAACGTCCCATTTACGCCATACATTATTAAAATTTTCCACATTCCTTGCCTGTCCGCCCTGTCATGTGCTTTCTCCAGATCCATGATGGCTGCATACAACTTCATTCCCTTTTCTAGAAACTTTTCTCCTAAAGGCCTAAGAATGAACATCTGATCTACACAACCTTTTCCCCTCCCAAAACCTCCCTGTTCATTAACTAATTCCTTTGTTATTTCCCTAACTCTGTCAGTAAGTTTCCCACCATATACTTTTCCTAATACACTTGGAAGACAGATGCCTCCATGATTATTATATGTTTGCTTTTTACCTTTTCCTTTGTACAGAGGAGTACTTATACTTGACTTCCAACCCTCTGGGACTCTACCTTCCTGCCAGGCCAATCTGCACATCTTCCATATTTATTCTGCTTCTGTCTTCCCCATGCGTCATCATTTCACCACACACTCCATCAATTCATGGGGCTTTACCCATTTTGAATTTCTTCATTCTTTCCACTGCTACCATCCTACTGATCTCTTGCTCCCTTCTCACCTTCCCCCTTCTCCCAGCCATTCCCTAGCAACTTATACTCGCTTGAAAGAGTGCAGCAGGGAAGAAAGGTTCCTGGTTCCTTGAAAGCAGTGATAAGAAACAGGGAAGTGAGCATGGAAGTGAAAAAGCTGCGACATGTCAGTATTGTGATGCCAACTCTAACATATGGAAGTGATACTTGGACCCTTTTGGAGGGACAGAAGTTAAGAGAGAGAGCAGTGGAAATGAGTTATTTAAAAGCCTTGGTTTAATCACGCTTGTTCTAATGCTGTCCGCAACAAGGAGAGGGCCTATAAATGGTACCGAGCCAACCCACCCCTGAATCACATCTTTTTTATATTTCTGCCCGGAATCGTGCTAAGTCTGTTCTTCGCTCTGCTAAAAATAATTTCATCTGTGCTAAATGTTCTCAACTCTCCAACTCGAATTCTTCTCGCTCCTTCTGGCACCTTGCCAAAAACCTTTCTAACAACTTTACCTAATCATCCTTCCCTCCTCTTGTCTACTCTGATGGCTCTGTAGCTATTTCTTCTACTGATAAAGCAGATCTCTTCGTTCAGACTTTCTCCTCCAATTCCACCGTAGACGATTCCGGTGCTGTTCCTCCATCACTATCCCCCTCTGACTTCCTCATAACTGACATTAAAATTTCTTCAGCTTCTCAGCAGATGTATTTTCTTCCATCACTGGCCTCAGTACTAACAAGGCCTATGGGCCTGATGGAGTCCCTCCTGTTGTCCTCAAAAACTGTGCTTCTGTGCTTACACCCTGCTTAGGTAAACTCTTTCGCCTTTGTCTATCAACTTGTACCTTTCCTTCTTGCTGGAAGTCTGCTCTCATTCAGCCAGTCCCAAAGAAGGGTGCTATCAACTTGTACCTTTCCTTCTTGCTGGAAGTCTGCTCTCATTCAGCCAGTCCCAAAGAAGGGTGACCATTCCCAACCCTCTAACTATCGTCCAAGTGCTTTAACATCCTGTGCCTCAAAAGTTTTCGAGTCCATTCTTAACAGAAAAATCTTAAAGCATCTTTCCTGTCACAACCTTCTTTCCTATCGTCAGTATGGATTCTGTCAGGGACACTCCACTGACGATCTTTTCACCTACCTTTCAGTCTCCTGGTCATCTTCCTTTCGGGACTTTGGTGAAAGCTTTGCCATTGCACTTGACATCTCAAAGGCTTTCAATCAAGTCTGGCATAAATCTTTAATTTCCAAACTGCCCTCTTACGGTTTCTCTTCTTCTATCTGTGCCTTCATCTCTAGCTTCATTTCTGGTCGTTCTATAGCTGCTGTTGTAGATGGCCATCATTCTTCTCCTAGACCATTAACAGTGGTGTTCCTCAGGTCTCTGTCCTATCACCGACTCTTTTCCTTTTATTCATCAATGACCTTCTAAGCTGTACATCTAACCCTATCCACTCGTTTGCTGATGATTCCATCCTTCACCTTTCCATTCGGTTTCCGCAACGTCTGTCATTTTTATGTTTCTGCCCGGAATCATGCTAAGTCTGTTCTTCGTTCTGCTAAAATATTTTCATCCGCACTAAATGTTCTCAACTCTCCAACTCGAATTCTTCACGCTCCTTCTGGCACCTTGCCAAAAACCTTTTTAACAACTTTACCTCATCATCCTTCCCTACTCTTTTCTACTCTGATGGTTCTGTAGCTGTTTCTCCTAATGATAAAGCAGATCTCTTTGCTCAGACTTTCTCCTCCAGTTCCACCTTAGACGATTCTGGTGCTGTTCCTCCATCACTTCCCCCCTCTAACTTCCTTATGGCTGACATTAAATTTCTTCAGCTGATGTATTTACAGCCATCACTGGTCTCAATACTAACAAGGCATATGGGCCTGATGGGGTCCCTCCTGTTGTCCTCAAGAACTGTGCTTCAGTGCTTACACCCTGCCTATGTAAACTCTTTTGCCTTTGTCTGTCAACTTGTACCTTTCCTTCTTGCTGGAAGTTTGCTCTCATTCAGCCAGTCCCAAAGAAGGGTGACCATTCCCAACCCTCTAACTATCATCCAATTGTTTAACATCCTGTGTTTCAAAAGTATTTGAGTCTATTTTTAACAGAAAAATTTTAAAGCATCTCTCCTATCACAACCTCCTTTCTGATCGTCAGTATGGGTTCCGTTAGGGACGCTCCACTGGCGATCTTCTCACCTACCTTTCGGACTCCTGGTCATCCTCCTTTCGGGACTTTGGCGAAATCTTTGCCATTGCACTTGACATCTCAAAGGCTTTTGATTGAGTCTGGCTTAATTTTTTAATTTCCAAACTGCCCTTTTACAGTTTCTCTCCTATCTGTGCCTTCATCTCTAGCTTCTTTTCTGGTCATTCTGTAGCTGCTGTTGTAGATGGCCACTGCTCTTCCCTTAGATCTATCAACAGTGGTGTTCCTCAGGGTTCTGTCCTATCACCAACTCTCTTCCTTTTATTCATCAGTGACCTTCTAAGCTGTACCTCTAACCCTATCCACTCGTACTCTGATGATTCCACCCTTCACCTTTCCTTTCGGTTCCCGCAACGTCCGTCTCAGCAGTTACTTCAGCAAACAAGGGATGAGGCTATGGCACACCTAATGTCTGACTTGGCTTGTATCTTTGACTGGGGTAAAAATAATCTTGTTTTTAATGCATCAAAGACTCAATTCTTACACCTATCAACCCGCCAGAATCTTCACAGGAGTACCCACTGATGTTTAATAATGTACAGCTCGCTCCTGCATCATCCTTGAACATGCTTGGAGTTTCATTCAGTAGGGATTTGTTTTGGAAAGATTTAACCGTTATTCCCAGTCCTTCATTTATGCAACTGGTCAACTCTGGAACTGTCTTCCTCTGTCTGTATTTCCTACTTCCTATGATCTCCAGTCCTTCAAATGCAGTATGTCCATGCATCTCAAAATGAACAATGGTATCTTGAATTTGGCTCTCTTTTTGTATTGTTTTTGTTTGTTCTTAGAAGGAACAGTTTGTGGGCCCACGGCCTTTGGTTCCTTCTTCCTTGCATAAAAAAAAAAAAAAATCTCATCAGTTACTTCAACAAAAAAGGGATGAGGCTATGGCACACCTAATGTCTAACTTGGCTCGTATCTCTGATTGGGGTAAAAATAATCTTGTTATTTTTTAAAATGTATCAAAAACTCAGTTCTTACACTTATCAGCCCGACAAAATCTTCCCCAGGATTACCCACTAATGTTTAATAATGTCCAGCTCAGTCCTGCATCATCCTTGAACATGCTTGGGGTTTCATTCTCTCTGGATTTGTCTTGGAAAGAACATATTACATCTCTTGTGAAATCTGCTTCCAAGAGATCATGTGTGTTATGTCGACTCCAAACTTTCTTTACCCCTGTACAGTTGTTGACCGTACACCGGTTTTATTCGCTTATGTATGGAGTACAACTCTCATGTGTGGGGAGGCTCCCCACATGCAGCTCTTCTCAATAGGGTGGCGTCAAAGGCTTTTTGTCTCATTAACTCTCCTCCTCTTACTGATTCCCTTCAACCTTTGTCTCTTCGCCACACTGTTGTATCTTTATCTCTCTTCTATCGCTACTTCAATGGTCACTGTTCCTTTGAACTGTCTGCTTGCATCCCTCCACCTCTTCGACAGGCTCGTAGTACCTTTCTAGCAACAAACTCTCCACCCTTTTCTGTCCAACTCTCTAATGCAAGAGTTGACTGTTACTCCCAGTCCATTTATGCAACTGGTCAACTCTGGAACTGTCTTCCTCTGTCTGTATTCCCTACTTCCTATGATCTCCAGTCATTCAATCTCGAAATGAATGGATCTTGAATTTGGCTGTCTTTTGTAATGTTTTTGCTTTTTCTTGGAAGGAACAGTATGCATTCCCATGGCCTTTGGTTCCTTCCTCCTTGCATTTAAAAAAAAAAAAAAAACTTGGAGAGACAGACTGACAAATGAGGCAGTGAAGGAGTGTTGTGGTGTGGATGTGGATGAGATAGGAAGTGTTAGGAGAAACACAATTAGGTGGTTTGGCCACGTGCAGAGGATGGAAAGTGAGAGACTGATGAGGAGAGTGTACTTGGGAGAGGTTCAGAGGGGGAGGGAGAGGGAGGCCAAGGTTAAGATGGAGGGATGGAGTGGAGATATATATGAGAGAGGGGGGTATGAGCTGGGAGCAGGGCAGTGAGATGGTGGGGGACATAGGACATGGAGGCGATCTGTTTGTGGCCTCCCCGTACGTGATTAAGGCATCTGGCAATAGATAGATAAATAACTTTCATTTTCTT
Organism: Birgus latro; assembly: GCA_018397915.1. Taxonomy (NCBI): domain Eukaryota; kingdom Metazoa; phylum Arthropoda; class Malacostraca; order Decapoda; family Coenobitidae; genus Birgus; species Birgus latro. The sequence continues at coordinate 11,291 of JAGKTI010007741.1, read as the reverse complement.
TGTTTAACAGAGCCTTGAAGTGTTCTTTCCATCCACCCATCCATCATCGAATCCTATGCCGCCTCATGAGGAGCATAGGAGCCCGGGGTTAGGCAAGTTGGTCCTGACATTTAAGATGAGAGTGACCAGCCTCACTTATCCCTGAGTGACATTACATGAGCAGTAAACCTCAACCACCCCATGAATATAAACCTACACAGACCCAATCTGGTTGGAGCTCCTTAATTACCAAATAAGCCCCCAGGAACCATAATTTGGTTATATGGTTACCACCCAGTGTAGTAAATGGTTTCCTGGTGTACAGGAAACTGTTTGGCTTGTCACTCAGTGTAGAGTCACCCTTAGGCATAAGTGAAGGAAAGAAAGGTAGAAGAGGGAGTTTAAAGTCACCTGTAGGCAGAAGGAAGAGGAAAGAATGAAGGAAATAAAGACAGAAGAAGGAAGGAAGGAATAGAGGAAAGGGCAGACACCCAAAGCAGCACTACATCGAGTGAGTGGATGGTGAGCGCCCCCACCTACAACAAAGCACCCCCATCTCCCTTCTCCAGTAGCAATCTACCATTTTTATCTTTCGCTGCCTGACTTAGATTTTTATAACCCTGTCTAACTCTATTTACTTCTTTCCAGAACATTTTCGTACTTTCCCTCAACTTTACGCTCAAATTTCTTATAAATTCCTCATCCACTCTCTATTTACTCTCTCTTCCTGATCTTTTCACCTCTGTCTTCTCAGCATATAACTCTCTTCCATCTCTCAACTTCCTCCATGCCCCTGCTTCCCATCCACTCACTATATGCTTTCTTTTTTTGTGCCAGAGCTTATCTCACCTCTTCATTCCACCATTCTGTTCCATACACCTCCTTTCGTCTCTTCTGTACCCCACACACCACATCACATGCTGCACAGATTTATTCTGTGAATATCTTGCATGTACCTTCCACCTCCCCCATCTGCTTGAAATCATATTTACCCAATCTCTCCTTCACTTCTCCCTTATATTCTGCCTTTTTTCCTTCCTCTTGCAACCTTTCTACCCCCCTAGTATGGACTACTTTCCCCTGTCCTTCCCTCCTTTTATTCTTCCAGTGCATTTGAACCTTGACTTTCACTACCACCAATTGGTGGTCAGCGAGTCCACTCCCCCAACCTCTGTATGCTCTTGCATCCATTACACACCTCATTCTTTCATCCATACACACATAATCAGTCATTACCTTCCATTCATTCAGTTCACCATCCTCCATTCTCATCACTTGCCACATATACCTGTGTATCATTTTGTGCCTAAATAGGGTATTGGATGTCACCAACCCCCTCCCCTCACTCTAGAGTACTGCCATTCTCATCCACTTCTGCAGGCACACCTCACTCACCAACTATTCCATCCACCTTCACTTTCCCTACTTTTCCATTCATGTCTCTAATCAGAAACACTCTCATTCCATTCAAACTTTTCCATACATGCTTCCACATTTGCCCAGGACTCTTCTTTCACTCTGCTTGCACGATCTTTGTCGCCCACATTTGTAATCCTACTGTCAGTCTTACCCACACAATCCTTGAGTCAGCCAGTCCATACTCTCTTATATTCTCCATCCATCTCTTGCACACAAAAATACACACTCCTTCTTTTGTCCTCTGATTCCCATCCTCTCCCGTGCATATACCCCATCCATACTCCCACTCTCTCATACTCTCACCTCTTCATGTTGTCTGAGTAACACCACATATATCCACTTTTGCACCCTTAAGCACCTGGACAGTCTCTCTCTTTCGCCTCATCATTTGCACCCCTTACATTCCATGTTGCAGTCCATACCGTATTCTTTGTTCGATCTGTAGTCGTCACTTGTTGGTCAGTTGTGGTCCGAAGCTTCTTGTTTGTATATTTAGTTAGTTATTTTCTGGGGGGGGGCACTAACTTTCTACCAACCCATTTGTTGACACTTAGGGAACACGTGTTGTTGCTACCGAAGAAAACAGTATTTGAAATATAATGTAATTTTTAAATGTCAAGAAGTGTGAAATTAATGAAAATCAAATTTTCAAACTAAAGAGGCACTCAGTGGAGCGCATCTTTCCGACAAGGGCGGTGTAAGTTCCAGACCACTCTTCGTTGTGGGTTAGGTTTTCTTGTCATCGTTGCTTAGGATTTCACAAAAAATGTTTTCCAGATCCAGAATCTGTTATATGATCATTCAGTCCTAGAAGTTAACTGATTGTTCTTTGGGACATGGGCTCTACCCACAAAATTTTGTCCAAATCTGTCTTGTAGATTTTGAGGACTCCTGCCAACAGAATAAGAAACAAACAAACAAACGATTGAAAACATAGTCTTCTTGTCGGAGAGAATGTTGCTGGTTATCTGGTGGTTAGAATGGCCCAGTTTTGAGTCACAGACTTCAGTAGGTTTGATCCCCAAGATGTAACTGGAGATTTTTCAATCATGGAATGCCATCAGAGGAAGTAGGCTAGTTTTCTTCCTTTTAATGTAGCCTTTGGATTGTAGTAGCCTTGCTGTACACCCCAACACCTCAGAAGGAGTTATATGGGATTGGCTGTAACTGTTGTATCATTGCCAAATAGCCTATATACCATTCCTTCCCCTTGTATTTTTTAGAATTTGATTTTTATTTAATTACTCATTCTAATATATTTACCTGTTTTTATGTACATGGTTGCTTAACCCCTAAGAGATGGGCATTGGTTTGACATACTCTCAGGATGGGGATAATCGGCAGGTGTGATATGGTGGAGGTTTATGGAGGGGGGTGGTGGGTGTTGG